>JAZBGY010000491.1:0-57515 GCA_037414755.1 Lydus trimaculatus | reverse complement strand
CCGCCATATTTGTTTGATATATATATGTATATATATATGCCATTATCAAGGCGTCTTTGCACAGTTTTTTTTTTATTTAATTAAACAAAAACAATAAATAATTGTAAGTAATTAATTAGATTAATTAAGTTGTAATTAATAAACGTACCGATGATTATAATTAATTTGCATAAATTGTTTATATTTAAATAAATTGTGTGTTTGTGTGTGTGTATATATTGAATATCAACTTGTGTATTGTAGCTTCCCGGTTTTTTCCAATTAACTTTAAATAATAATAATAATAATAAAGATAGAAATATGAGTAAAACAAAACGTAGTAGTCCATCACCAACACCACCACCTGGACCACCACAACAACAACAACAAACAACAACAACAACAACAACAGGAACAGAAGATGCCGGTCCAGAAGAATATGTTGTTGAGAAAATTTTAGATAGTCGTATTAATGCAAATGGTATTAAAGAATATTTTTTAAAATGGATTGGTTATGATGATAAAGATAATACATGGGAACCAGAAGAGAATTTAGATTGTCCTGGTTTAATTGCTGCATTTGAAGCTGAACGTACACAAAAAGAGAAAGAACGTAATAAAAAACGTAAAGCAAATAATATAACACCAACACAAGAATTAAAAAATACAAAACGAAAATCAACAACAACAACAACAACAACAACACCATCCGTACAACAACAACAGAATCAACAACAAGAAGATGGTAGTGGTAAAAAATTGCATGGTTTCGATCGTGGTTTAGAACCGGAGAAGATCATTGGAGCTACAGATAGTTCTGGTATTCAATTGTTTCTTACACAGCAATTGTGATTTTATAAAATAATGTGATTGTTTTTTCAAGGTCAATTGATGTTTTTGATGAAATGGGAAGGCACAGATGAGGCTGATTTAGTACCGGCGAAACAAGCGAATGTTAAATGTCCACAAGTTGTGATTAGATTTTATGAGGAACGTCTTACATGGCATTCACCGAATAATGACGATAATAAGAACGAATAAATCGTTATTTTAATAATTTTTTTTTTTTTTTTTAAATAAATAAAGAGGAATTTATGTAAATAATTTGAGAAATTGATGAGAGCCATGTTGCGGTTTTTGCGTTCTCAATTTTGTTTGTAACTCATTTTTTTTTTTGTAATTGTAGGAATTTCAAATTGAATCCAGAAAATTTGTTATTTTATAAAAGAAAACTTATGTAAATCCTTCAGGATATTGTCGTCTTCTTTGTCATTCGAATTCCAGAAAATTTCTAGATGACCCCCTGTATTTTTCAGTATATAAAAAACGTAAAATAAACTTGTAATAATTTTTATTTATTTCTCTACTGTCTGTACAAATTTCAACCTAAAATATCATGAAAAGTCGTACCATTATAGCCAACATCACTAGTTTGTGCATTAATAAAATGTATATACATTCGATCATTTGGTACACCTAAATCTTGACAAATCAAATCACTGATAGCTTTTGAATGTTTCTTATTTGCTTCAGTACTTAATGCACCAATACTCATCAAAGTAGCTTGAGCGGCTGGTTTTGAATCACCCGCCATTGACATATTGACATTACCGATAACAGTAGCGACACAATACTAAAAAAAAAAATTACCAAAAAATTACATAACCTCAATTTTTCGAAATAATTAAAAAAATAATTACATTAACTGGTTTACCCAAACTTTGTGCAATTACTTTACATAAACGTTGCGGTAAATCAGATGGGATTTTATCTTGTGGTACATTTGTTTCAATGCGTAAATGCGGCATTTTTCTCGTTTAATTGTCGATTGTCAACTGTTCTATGATGAAATGAATGGCTGACTTGATCTTTGAACGTTTCATTCAACTACCGGCAATATTTTGCGTGTAATCATTATATAATTGAAAAAAATTGATAAATATGCCACTAAAACGTTGTAATTACACGAATTTATTAGAATTTACTGAATAATCATTACAAATCGTGTTAAAATTGGTTTATTTTAGAAAATTGGGCTACAATTAGATTAGTATGAGGATAGTAGTGGCGATTCTAGGGGATTTTTGGTCTGGTGGAAATTCCCCAAATTTTTAGTAACAATATTGATACAACCACCAATATTCTTCAAATCGAGTTTTTATCTCAATTTTATTGTAAAAATTAATGAAATTTGAATCGAATTGATCAAATAACTATTATAAAGACAATAAAAAATAAACACAGGAGGCTACAATTAGAAGTGTAAGGATGACATCGTTAGTGATTCTAGGGGAATTTAGTTCTATTGAAATTTCCCCAATTTTTTGTGAAAATTTTGATACACTAATATTACACAACTGTCAATATATTTAAAATTAAATCTCAATCACTGTTTTTCTATAAAATTTGCAGAAAATTGGAAAAAATTGCTCAAATATTGGTTATAGATTTATTTATTTTGCACAGAGGGCTACAATTAGATTATTAAGCATTAACGTTAATGGTTGATGCTAGGGGAATTTGGTTTTAATTTGGAAATTCCCTAAAATTTCCACCATTTTTCTACTGTGCACAAATTTCGCTTGTTTATCAGAAAATTAACAATATTTTCCGGTAAATATCAATAAATTCAACAATATTCCATTAATATTAATCGAATTTGTGATAATTTCACTAAAATTTCCATAAAATTATTACAATTTCAACATATGGAAAAATTCCACATGTTACCGCAATTATTTGTGATTTTTACGGAAATTATCACAAAATCCGATCAAATTTAAACAAATTCCACCAATTTCCATCGTTTTCCATCGATTAATCCTCTAATAATGTTGTAGAATTCGAGTTTTTTTTTTGTATGGATTAAATTTGAGGTTATGTTGTTTCAGATCGGTTGGTTGGTTTGACATTTGATTGGAGAAAATGAGTCGATTTTTTGCCGGTTCAGATTCCGATTCTGATAGTTCATCGGAAGAGGAACAAATTCAACGTGCACCAGCACAAGTCTACACCGTAATTGCTCTAATTTTACCAAATTTCTTATATATTTCTAATTTGTTGGTTTTTCTAGTTTAGCGATGATGAAGAGGAAGTCAAACGTGTTGTACGTTCAGCAAAAGAGAAACGTTACGAAGAACTCACCAATATTATCAAACAAATTCGTAATTTTAAGAAAATCAAAGATATGAGCAGCATGTTAACAAGTTTGTACTCCTTTCCCCCCCACTCTAGTTTTACAAACGCATTAAACTTAAAATCGTTTTCTCTCGATAGGTTTCGAAGATTTACAAAAAGCCTACATTAAAGCCTTACCGGTAATATCGAAAGAAGAAAATGGTCAAACACCGCGTTTCTATGCGCGTTGTCTAGTTGAAATGGAGGATTTTATTAACGAAATGTGGGAGGATCGTGATGGTCGTAAGAATATGAGTAAAAATAACAGTAAATCGTTAGCATCAATGCGTCAAAAATTACGTAAATACATCAAAGATTTCGAAGAGGATTTAGTGAAATTTCGTGAAAATCCTGATCAACCTGATGATGATGATGATGATGATGGTGATGGTGGTGGTAAACAAAATAAAAATGATTTAGGATCAGATTCTGATGATGAAATCATAATAAAACCACAACCGAAATTAGTAACAAAACATCTAGATGACACTAATGTTACTACAAATGTAGGTGGCGTTGATGGTGGTGGTAGTTCATCTGATACAGATGATTGGCCATCCGATTTAGATTCAAGTAGTGATAGTTCAGATGAAGATGATGGTAAATATCAGAGTATGCGTGATCGTTTTTTGAAAAAAACCGGTCCAACACATGAAGATGATGAAGAAAAAGAACGTAGAAAAGAGGAACGTCGTAAAGAACGTAAAGAAAAAGAACGTCGTAAATTGAAACGTGATGATAATAATTTAGATGATGATGAAGATGGTGAAGGTGAATGGGAAACAGTAAAAGGTGGTATTGCAATACCAAGTGAAAAACCAAAAATGTTTGCAAAAGATGCTGAAATTGATTTGAATTTAGTTATAAAAAAATTGAATGAAATTATGGCAGCACGTGGTAAAAAACGTACAGATCGTCGTGAACAAATTGAATTATTACATGAATTACAACAAATTGCTGAACAACATCAATTAGGTCCTGGTATTTACATCAAAATTAAATTCGCTATAATATCAGCAATATTTGATTATAATCCAAAAGTATCGGATGCAATGAAACCAGAATATTGGATGAAATTATTAGAACGTGTATTAGAAATGTTAGATTGTTTATTACAATATCAAAATTTATATGTTAGTGATACAATAACAGAAGAAACGGAAAATTTAGAACAACAACCATATAAAATACGTGGTTGTGTTTTAACATCAGTTGAACGTTTAGATGATGAATTTATTAAATTATTAAAAGAATGTGATCCACATAGTAATGAATATGTTGAACGTTTAAAAGATGAAACAAAAGTTACATTAATTATTGATAAAACAATGAAATATTTAGAACGTACAAATGTACCATCAGAAATATGTCGTATCTATTTAAGAAAAATTGAACATCTTTATTATAAATTTGATCCAAGAGTATTACAACAGAAAGCTGTAAGTATGCAGGAGTACATCAACGAAAGTGGAAATTCCCAATTCTAATGCTCGAATCACACCACTTAAGCTCCATTTAGTGTTGAGCCTTGAGGTGCACCCATTCATGACCAATCCAACTGTCCAGATGGGCCGAATCGCTAATTCAAATAAGTCGCACCACTTAAGCTACATTTAGTGTTGAGCCTTTCTTAAGGTGCCCATTCATGAGCAATCCAACATCCCAGATGGTTCTACGCGGACCGATAACTTGTCGAGCAACTATAGATGGATCGAAGTGAGAAAAAAGTCGACTAACACTAGAGATACCTATTGGAAGGAAAACGCTAGGATTCGGTCGTGTATGACCTAAGTAGTGTCAATCCGTCCCTTCGCTCTCTATAAGACTGTTTGATCTTATGGCAATCCATTATACAATAGATATTTGTGGACTAACTGTAATCTGACGGTTTGGTAGACGTAAAGTTAGGACGCAAATCTAAAATATTGGTTAATCAGTCTTGTATAGAGAATAAAATGGATTGACAGTCTTTGTGTATGACCCCCGTGAGTTGGATCGTGGCCAAATGGACTTGTGTAAACGTATCTGGGGGCAAATGGATCTGTCGTGAATGGGTACCTTTAAGTCGGTCTAAACGGTTTTTTAAACGTGGAGTTTACTTTAGTTTGTTAGTTATATACTGTCGAGAAACTCGGGACGCTAGTATAACCTAAACCTCTAACCTCTCTATAAGACTGCTTGATCTTATGACAATCCATTCTACAATAGATACTTGTGGACTAACTGCAATCTGACGATCTGGTAGACATAAAGTTAGGACGCAAATCTAAAATATTGGTTAATCAGTCTTGTAGAGAGAAGAAAATGGATTGACAGTCTTTGTGTATGACCCCCGTGATTTGGATCGTAGCCAAATGGACTTTTCTAAATGGATTTGGGGGCAAATGGATCTATCATGAATGGGTACCTTTAAGTCGGTCTAAACTGTTTTTTTAAACGTGAGTTCACTTTAGTTTGTTAGTTAGATACTCTCGAGAAACTCGGGACGTTAGTATGACCTAAATATTGTCAATCCACCCCTTTTTGCTCTCTATAAGATTGCTTGATCTTATGGCAATTCATTATACAATAGCTACTTGTGGATTAACTGCAATCTGACGGTTTGGTAGACATAAAGTTAAGACGAAAATCTAAAGTATTGGTTAATCAGTTCTGTAGAGAGAAGAAAATAGATTGACAGTCTTTGTGTATGACCCCCATGATTTGGATTTGTGTAAACGGACTTGGGGGCAAATAGATCTGTCGTGAATGGGTATCTTTAAGTCGGTTTAAACAGTTTTTTAAACGTGGAGCATACTTTGTTTCGTTGGTCATATACTCGGGAAATTTGGGACCTTAGTAAACGCGTAAGCCTTCTTCCATATTGACAGCGTTTTGGCTTCAAGAGCATTCTAAGTTATAACTGTATCGGTAGTGAATAATTGTGTTTTTCATCAATGTAGCTTTGTTAGATCACCTCTAAACGTTGTCATTCATTATGGTTAGAGCAGTATTTCCCAGCCTATTTGGATTAGTGGCACATTTTCAATCCGGTGCGGTAAATCGGATGCGTCTTATAACTGAAACAAAAATCCAATTTGCGTCACATCTAGAATCTTTTCATGGTACACTGTTTGGGAAACACTGGGGGTTAGAGTATGATAGTTTTCAACTGTTCTACACTATCTATATTTGAGGATTTATTATTTTCTCTTTCATTATAATGTGCGAAAGTTAGTTGTGAGGCTTCCTTGCAATAGATGATCAAGATATGCCATTTTTCTAGCCTTAATAATGTCTATCTTGTTTTTAATGCTGTTTTTCCCCCCTCAATAATTTTGTCAACTCAATGAATTCTGAGCATCCTGCTATGGCGGACCATATTTTGATTTTGGCGACATTCTTCGCACTTACTTATGTAAGTTACAGTTAGTGTTGAGTGTTTCTTAAGTCGGCTTAAAGTTTTTTCAAATGTGGAGGTTACTTATTATTGGTTAAACACTGATAAACTCTGGATGTTACATTGCAAACATTTAAGCCTTCTTCTGTATATTTCCAACATTTTGGCTGTTGACGCAATTTGTGTAAAAGTTGAACATTATTGGCTCCGTCTCATTGGGCAGTTGTCAAAATTGATATTTCTCCAATTTCGGTACATTATAGACAATACAGACTATAGTAATTCTGTCAACTCTACCAATTCTGAGTATGTTGTTAAGGTCGCACCACATTTCAAAAATTTCTATACATTTGATGAGTTTGGTGATTTATAAAGTTGATGCCTCCTCTGTGCCATAAAGCAATACACACTAGAAGTAACTTGTTAGTATTCGTTGGCGAAGCTTTAAGTTTGAGAGTGTGGTTGTGGCTCTTCGGTAAGGATTAGCCATCTAAAATCTAAGTTATGCCAGTGTTTCCCAACCATTTTGGGTTAGAGGCACACTTTAAATTCAATAAAATTTCCACGGCACTAGAATTCCGTATTTAGTTGTTTCTAATTCGCATTTTTTCACATTTGGTGCAAAGCAAAAACTGAATTCGCGTCACACCTGCAATCCTCTTACGGCACATCGCTTGGGAAACACTGAGTTATGCACTAAATGTCGGTTATTCTAGAAAGTCTTCGTTGGACCCAAAACTCTAGACCACTTGACCGGATTTGGCAAATCCGAATCCGGGTACTCGGACCCGAACAACTCTAATTGTGATCTCATGTATTATCTGACGATCAGGAGTGTAAAGCCTACTCAAAAAAGGGTAAAATAAAGAAAAGATTTGTGTGTTCATAATCAGATGACGATTTGAGTTATAAAGAAACACGCTACATTCGTAGCGAATCAATTCCATTTATACAGATTGTCTTGTAAATAGCGAAATGTTGTTTAAGCTTTATATGATTCTAGACGTGTTTTTAAATTCCACCAAAAACTGTTGTCTAAATTTTGATAAAAATCATACAATATTAAAGATTAAATAGAACAAAATCGTGCCGTATTTAAGACATTTCATGTTTCGCTATTTACAAGACAAACGGTATATATACGAGAAAATCATTAAAATTGGGTATTTCTACTTTTGGTGTTTTATTATACCAATTTTTTTTTTGATTTTTAAATACTTGTAGGGCGAATTGCCAAAAGATGTAGTAACATCCGTACAAGAAATGGAAAAATTATGTAAATTCATTTATGCAAAAGATGGTACAGATCGTTTACGTACACGTGCAATATTATCACATATATATCATCATGCATTACATGATAATTGGTTTCAAGCACGTGATTTAGTATTAATGTCACATTTACAAGAAACAATCCATCATTCAGATCCAAGTACACAAATATTATATAATCGTACAATGGCACATTTAGGTTTATGTGCATTCCGTCATGCAAATATAAAAGATTCACATAATTGTTTAGTTGATTTAATGATGACTGGTAAACCAAAAGAATTATTAGCACAAGGTTTATTACCACAACGTCAACATGAACGTAGTAAAGAACAAGAGAAAATTGAAAAACAACGTCAAATGCCATTTCATATGCATATAAATTTAGAATTATTAGAATGTGTTTATTTAGTATCGGCAATGTTAATTGAAATCCCATATATGGCAGCACATGAATTTGATGCACGTCGTCGTATGATATCGAAAACATTCTATCAACAATTACGTAGTTCAGAAAGACAGAGTTTAGTTGGTCCACCGGAAAGTATGCGTGAACATGTTGTTGCTGCGGCCAAAGCAATGCGTAATGGTAATTGGTTAGCATGTAATAATTTTATTATAAATGATAAAATGAATGCAAAAGTATGGGATTTATTTTATCAATCTGATAATGTACGTAAAATGTTAACAAAATTAATAAAAGAAGAATCATTACGTACATATTTATTTACATATTCACATGTATATGATTCAATATCAATGTTGAAATTATCACAAATGTTTGAATTAGATAAATCTGTTGTACATTCAATTATATCAAAAATGATTATAAATGAAGAATTAATGGCATCATTAGATGATCCAACACAAACTGTTGTTATGCATAGAAGTGAACCATCACGTTTACAATCATTAGCATTACAATTAGCTGATAAAATTAATAATTTAGTTGATTCAAATGAACGTATATTAGAAACAAAACAAGGTGGTTTCTTCTCACGTGGTGTTAATCAGGTAAATTTTCCAATAAAAAGTGATTGCCACCATCAGGAATCGAACCCAAATCTTCTATTTTACAATACAAATATGTTACAATATGCTAACAAATAGTGGTTGTGGGTTCGAATCTCAACGAGTGCAATCACTTTTTTTCACTTTTTTTTGATGACAACATTAATTTGTTTAATTACAGAGTAATTTCCGTGGAGATCGTCAGAATTATCGGAGTAATAATCAAGATTGGAATCGTCAACGTCGTGACCATAGAAAAGAATATTAAAACAACAACAACAAAAGAAAATTCCAGATTATTCCAGGTGGGAGTTTTTTTAATTATTCTCTAATTATTTCTACTGGTTTCTGTGTCTTTCTTTTCTTCATTTTTTGAACTATATTGTAATTACTGGTAATTGTAACAATATATAACAGGATTTAGATTGTTGTCGTTTTGTAAGAACCTATCTAGAAATGTCCGGTCCGGTCGTTCCGTCCTGTTTTGTTCCTCTTCTGATTATCCTCTTGTTTGTTCTAAGGAACTAATGATGGCGTAAAGGTTCGATTACATTGAGCGACTTTAGTTGCTAGACGCTGGTAATTGAGGTGGGGGCGTCGCACATGTGCATATCGCAAATCACCATGTGACTAAAATTTCCAAGTGTTGCTGCCAATTATCCGGTAGATCCGACCGAAAATCGTTAAGTGGCAACTCAGCTCATGTGTTGCAAATAAAATCGCTACATAATTGCGTTTAGCGATTAAAGTCGCTCGATGTAATCGAATCTTAACACATGCAGCTTGTAAGATTAATGGTGGCGACCATCTAATGAGTGCCTTTTTGATCCTCAAAATTGATAAAGATTGGCTTGAGTTTTTGGGACAGAAAGATGATATTTTGCTATATTTTGATTGTATTGCAAAATACAAGAGTTCAATAGTAGTTGTTTCGATTTTTCCCTATTTGGATTTACTTTTGCCAAAAAATTGAGTGTTCTACCGCTTTTGGCCGATTTTGGGCGTTTTTTTTTTGATTCCCCAAATTGAACAAGGGTCGTTTCTTTGACTTAAGAGTGCTATTTTGCGACAGAAAAAAGTATATACAATTTTCCAAAAACTCACAAAAGCAGGTGTTTTGATTTTTTCGAGTATAAGGTAGGTATAGTATGTTTCTGAGGTCAAAAACTACATTAGGTAGGTATAGTATGTTTCTGAGATCAAAAACCGCTTGGTAGGAGAGGAATTCGCAATGACGAAACTCCTCCTTTCTTGTTTTTGACATGCCTATAGAGAAAAGTTTTTTTCTTTTCGGCTTCAAAATGATGTTCTCTGAGGGTTTTGATTTACCAAATCGAGTAAAATGCTCTTTTGATTTTTTGGCAGGGGTAGGGTGGATCAAAATTTCAATCAAATATCTACTAAAAATTATACCAATCATAGGTAGCATATGTTTGGGTTCTTTCGTTTTTGGATTTGCTTTTGCTTAAAGAAAGGAACATAAATGTTTGGTAGGTATAGTGGGTTTTTGAGACCAAAGAAATACAATATGAGAGAAAAATTCTTAATTAGTAGTTCGATAACATCTACAAATTAGTAGGTAATCCTCTTTTTGGGCATGTTTGCGGAGAAGAGTTATCTTCTCTATGGGTGAACAAAAATAATTCGACAGACTCCTCCTTTCTTGTTTTTGACATGCCTATAGAGAGAAGTTTTTTCTTTTCGGCTTCAAAATAATGTTCTCTTCTGTGGGTTTTGATTCACCAAATCGAGTAAAATGCTCTTTCGACTTTTTGGCAGGGGTAAGGTGTATCAAAATTTCAATCAAATATTCTAAAAATTATACCAATCAAGAGTAGCATATGTTTGGGTTCTTTCGTTTTTGAATTTACTTTTGCTTAAAGAAAGAAGCATAAATGTTGGGTGGGTATAGTGGGTTTTTGAGGCCAAAAAATACAATATGACAGAACATCTATAAATTAGGTAATCATCTTTTTGGGCATGTTTACGGAGAAGCGTTCCCTTCTTTATGGATGAACAAACTTCTTTGATTTACAAAATTGGGTAAAATTAAACGTTTTTGGGAAGGGCTGGGTGTATAAGTATTTCACTCAAAAATTGCAAAATTTCACATATTAAGTAGGTATTATATACATCTGATGCCAAAATCTGATTGGTGAGAAATCCCAAATTTGGAATTTTGAGTAATATTACAAAATTTTTGGACATACCATACATTACGCCATAAAAAAAAGAGATGTTTCTTGTTGGATGATCAAAAAATGCCCAGCAACTTTTGTTTGGATATTTAGACATCATTAGCTAAAAACTGGGAAACCGTATTTAGGGCTCCGGTAGGGCAAACTATGAACCACAACAAAATGTCTCGTAGGGGAAAAAAACTGGTATTCCTTAGATGCTCTAAAAAGACTGATACCTCGCTACCTGGGTAGATTTTTTTTTGTGATAGGTATGTAGATGCATATTTAAGGGGTGAAACTAACCCTCCAAAATCACATGTCTAATTTCTAGGGCGTACACCCTTACCTGAGCCACACTGTATAATTTGTAGGTGCTATTCCCAATTGAACATCATCGGTCATAAAGTAGCCCAACCTCGATGTGTACGGTATTCAAATTACACGGTTTTTGGTTTAACACGGTTGTGGAAAAAAATTAAATAAGTTCGATTGTCCACTGGGTTATATTTTTCCAGAATCCATATCAGTGGCGTAGCTACGACGATGGGTAATTTATTGCGGTAGCAGAATTTAAATTAGCGCCTAATAGCTAAATAGTTTTCCTTTTATTCATAATGTTATAATGAGCGGAGCATGCGCTGAAATGGCGGCTAGGTAGCAGTATTGCCTCAACCATCCCTATTGCTACGCCACTGATCAATCGTGTTAATTCGAGGATTTTTTTGAAGGGATTTCTTCAAATAGACAAAATAAAAGCTTATCAACAATGATTTTAATATATTTGGTCTTAAAATTACAAAATTCATTCCATTTTCGATTCAATAACATTATATTGAAAACAAACCAAAAAAAAAATTCAATAAATACAAGTAGGTACGTTATTTACAAGAGTTATTTTATTTTTCCGTTGCCTCAATCAATAATAATTTTGTATAACATGGCTGTCGGTTAAGTTCTTAATTAATTAATAATAAAGTAATTAATTATATTATTTAATTAGTTAATTAATAATAATAATAATGGTATTGTTAATATTTTTGAAATTTTGGCACAACATTTTACTATAATTTGTCTTTTTTCAATGTAAAATCAATCACTTTACATATGTCACAATCAGATTCAGCATTACATGAACAGTTATCATCGCATTTTTTCAAACCTTCACATAATTTAAACGTTTTCAATTTATTTAATTCTTTTTTCATATTTGTTGTTGTTGTTGTTGTCGTCGATGTAATTGTTGATGTTGTTATATTTGCAATATTTGGATAATCATCAACAACATTAAGACTAGTTTCTTGTTGTTGATGATTTATTGGTAATTGTTATCCTTTATGTCACATAAAGACATCATGTAGCTCTTGTTGTTGTTGTTGATGGTTACGGTTATTTAAAATTGTTGCCATTTCATCTTCAAACGTTACCATTTTCTCTTTTTGTTTTATATGGAAATTTTTACGAGGCACACGTACTGTTAATGGCAAAAAATTATTTATTTGATTATTATCATCATTTGTTAATGATAAATCAAATTCACTGATACTACGTGGTACAAAATATTCAATTAACGGTTCAGCTCCTAGAAAATCAACAAAATAAATTTAAAAAGTTTCACAAATTACTAGGATATCATATGCGTAATACAGTTGATTGAGTATGAAAAAAAGGACAGAAACGTTTTAGTAGTAACAACTGTAAAAATAAAGACAATTTCTATCTTACAAATTCGAGAAACTAATAATCGCCAAATATTCGTTTCTCGTATTTACAGACTAGTAGTCGTCTTGATTTTTGCAGTAACATACTATTGTTTTCTCATTATACAATATTCTTGAAATTTTCATTGCAAACGAGGAGAACATTGTTCACTGTGCCGTATAATTGTACAAATTCCCTCACGCATATAGTGATAGAAGTGAACTGTACTCCCCAGTGATCGAGATCACTAATTTGTAGAGAAATGACAGAAATTGAAGTTGTATGTAAGAGCAAATACGGTGACGCCTCAATAGTATGTTACTGTAAACATGCAAACAACTGCTTGTCTCTAAATTTGAGAAACGAATTTGTGAAAATAATCGTTTCTCCTATTTGCAGACAAGTATCTGTCTTTATTTTTTTTTTATTTACAATTACTGGGAATAGTTGAATCTCGTTAATTTACGATAGTGTTGTTTACCTGTTGATCGTCTGGCCGGTGTGTTTCGTTGGAAATTATTCTTTCTTGGTAAACTATTATGTTGTAATATTGGTGGTATTTTTTTAACAATTGGTGGTCGTTTTATTGTAATTTGTGATGTTGGTATAGATTGTGTTGTTGATGGTGGTGGTGGTGGTGGTGTTGGTCGTCCAATACCACCTTCAGTTTGTGGTCGTTGTCAAGAATTATTATCAATTAAACTATTACCACTAATAATCATACATTCTTCATCTTTAATTTTAATTAATTGATTATTTTTTGTACATGTAGCACCAATATAACGTAATAAATTTATAACTTCATCTTGTACTAAACTAAAACACATTGCAACTAATGCCATACCAGTTAATATATATGCTGAACATGCGGCTAATGATAATTCTTCCATATTTAAATTATTTTTATTTGTTGAAATATTATTATTATTATTATAATTACCACTACCTGGTAATAAATCACCAAAACCGATTGTACCTAATGATGTAAAACAAAAATATGATCCTTCTAATAATGTCCAATTTTCTAAACGATGAAATAATACAGCACCAGAACATATATAAGCTAATACAATAATTAAACATAATGTAATTGGTACACGTATTGGATTTGTACATGGACATTGTGGTATTGTTGATGATGTTTTTGATTTTTGATTTGTTGTTGTTATTATTGTTGTATTTATACCACACATTTTACCATAAAGACGACGAAAACTTCTAGCTAATAAATCACCAGTTGTTGATAAATATAATAACATTAATGGTATACCGATTAATGCATAAATAATTGTTACAAGTTTACCCCATGATGTACGTGGCGATACTGAACCATAGCCTGAAACAGAGGAAAATTCAAATTAATATTAAATTCACTCACTGTTCGGCCTTTTCAGTATTTCTTAAGATTGGTTTTGTCGAAATATGGAAATTTCGAGCTTTTAGGCACTTTATTTGCACCACAGAAAGACCTCACTACTTGGATTTAGCGTAAGAATCAAAAATACCCTCCGTTGAGTACAGAGGAAACAACAACTCGAAGGACTTTTTTACGATTTGTTTTTTGCCAAATTTGCCCTTCTACTACTTAAAAATGTGTATACTACAAAATGTACCATTAGGGGTTGAAGAGAAAAGAGATGAGATGCTGTCCTTCCAATTAGCCTCAGATAATCTAATAGAACGTGTCCTCATTAGTACGAATTTTAGACGTCTAGATCGCAAAAGTCTTTATTAGTACTCGTTTTGTGTTCTTGCTGCATTTTGGATGAAATGTGTCTTCAGTAAATTACTTGACATTCAATTCTTAGAGCAAACTAAAAGAGGCTTAGCAAATTTTTGGTAAAAATTACAATATTTTTCAATTTTCAATTTAATTTCGGCAAAGAAAAATATCCTCAGTAGCGTTTAACTTGATATTTTGGCCTTATAGGGTTTTTGGCATAGCTAGGGAGCAGTGTAAAGATTATTAACAGAAATGCCAAAATTTTGCATCAGTTTCCTCATGTATTCTCAGCAGTAGAAGGCACTTTTGTAATTTAGATAGAATTTTCGATACCTCGGCTATCATAATAAAACACAAAAATACGCTCCCAGTTCGTACAACATTTTGCACCATTATGGTGTTACAAGTAGACCTCATAGAACCTTAGATATCATCTACTGACCTCATAACAACTGTTTCAAATAGAGCACTTTCTGGAAAAATCATACGTAAATACTCTGAAGAGACTAGCAACTACTCTCCAGAAAGATGACCTTAGAATGGAACTATAGACCTCATAGATACCTCTTCAATTCAAAACAAATTTTCAGATCCGAACGTATTGGACTTGAACTTTTCAGCAAACAAGTTTCGTGACTTATTGTCGCTTGATTCTATAGGGTTAGTCATTAGAAGCTACAGTTTCCGTATTTTTAAGACAAACGAAACAAAAATACAAGGCTTATATAAAAATGACTTGATAACAAAATGGGCCTGACCGATAAAATGCAAAGAACGGTCAATATCTCTCAAAACTTATACAAAAATAAGCAAAGAACCACCCTGCTGCTAAAACTCCGGAATGTGTAGATTATGATAAAAAAAAATTCGTTTTCAAAAATCGTCATTTTCATTGAAAAAAAAATCGATGTTTCGTATTTTAATTAATTTCAATTGACCTACATTTAGAGGTCAGTTGCACCATTTATCTTGCCTTCACATTGAATTCATTATCAGATGTGTTGACGTGTGCATTTAATCATTTGAAATACGTATTTTTTTATCTGTTATTGTTTTATTTTTAATGTGTATGGGCGATGTTTCCATTAAACAATCACCAGTTGTCTACTCCAACGCTTCTTCTTATCATTACTAGTTTATTCAAACTGAATTAGTCCATACATCAACAAATCTGAGTTTAATCACAGCTATTACACTTGTTTATTCGATTTTTTCCAATGAAAATGACGATTTTTGAAAACGAAATTTTTTTGCCATAAGCTACACAATCCGAAATTTAAGCTGTAATGGTTTTGTTTCATTTTAGGAACGCTTTTATCGATAAGGCCCCTTTGCTATCAAGTCATTTCTAGACATCCTTGTGTTTTTGTTCCATTTCTGTAAAAAAATATGGAAACTATAGCTTGAATTGACTAACTCTGTATATCAAAGCATTCTTGTTTTGTTCACTCTACCTTTATAGGTAGTAGTAAAAGGGTAAAGAGACAACAAAAACCTAATTTCTCCATCAGATACTATCTAGTTGTAAATAAAATCTAGAATTTCCTACAGTCATTTGAAATCTTTACAAATCGAAAAGGACTTCTGTTCATACATAAAAGATGAACTTTTACCAATGACAAATTCAACAGAAAAATACATAAAAGACAAAAAACAAAGATGAATATAGATTGAATTTAACTAATAGTTCAATAAAATAAAAAATAAAATAAAATGAATAGTCAAGACACACGACGACAGTCTACCCATTAATAATCGATTAATGATTTCCAACCAAATTTATTATCTTTTATGTGTCAAAACCATACTGAGGATATTATCGGTAGATTATATTTAAGCGATATATAAGTCAAAAACTTCTATCTCTTCCTCTTATTATTATTATTATTATTATTATCTCATCTACTCAATGCAATACATAGGTCTTTGATTATTTCTTCACGAATTTAAGGAAAAATCTTATTGACAACACGACAACAACAACAACAACAACAACGTACACGACTCTCGCATCTCATTTTTCCAATTTCATTCGACGTAATGTGATTCTAAAAATACCTGTAAATTTGAAATGAGATATTGGATGTTATCGACATTGTCGTTGTTTTTTTTTTTCCTATTCCAATATCTACCCATAATACAGTCTGTTCCATCTAAATCACTATATAGTATTGTTGTTATTTATGAACGAAATAACAATTACGAGTACATTTCTTGATGGTGAAAGTTGTCTTGTAATAAATTCTTGTAAGAATGTGTTGTTTCTCTTATTGTGAAATAACTAGATGTCAGTGACACGATACGAGTTTATTTATTACACTTGACATTGAAATATGAATGTGTCAGTGGTTTTGTTTATTTTAGAAAATATGTTGTGACTGGAAGTGGATTATGTTGACATTGTCTACCCAAATCATATTATCCATTTCTTGTTTCATACAATTATACGCAAATATACAGGCTGTCTTATTTAAAGCGTACGTTTTCGTAGCCCTTTTATGCATTAAATTAGAAAAGAATTGTCAAGAATTTAGAGGACAAGGTCTAAGTAGCTTGTTAACGTAAAAACTCTTAAAATTTGTAATAAAACCGAAAAAAAGCTGGAAGAAGATTGGAAATAAATTGAGATCAGTGGCACGACACGATTGTGTTTGCTAAATAATTGTGATTGAAAGTAGGATGCTCACATTTTCAGATTTATTCGGTCTCACATAAATTGTGTTAGTGTTCTTCTTTCGAGTAATATGCTGATCTATGCACAATGTTACTTTAATCTCAATTGTGATAAACAAGGTGCCACTGGGCGTATACGTTTTTTCATCGAATGGGGTCTAATTTTATTACAATTTTGAAGAAAGATAGACAGAAGTAGAGATGTGGTGTGTTTCCAAAAACTTGGAAGGGTGTTCTTTGAACCTTCCTAAAGTCTCCCTTAAAGCTACACGTACGCTACTGGATAGCAGTGGATCAATTTTATACGAAAATTGAGAAACAATTTAATCCACAATTGATTAAAACTTTCTCTATTTTCTATCTCTTTCTATACTTTTTGTTTTATGTTCAAATTACAAAAGTAAGTTAATTCAATAGAAAATAGGGGCAGCGATGGTTTACAACCCTTTCTCTTACTACCACCACCACCTACGCCCCCACACAACTACCCTTCTCATAATATAACAATAATTCTATCTTGTTTTAATCTTCTCTATATTGAAAATGTAATTAAATACGGTTGTATCTTTTATTTCAAATGAATTTATTAAAACTTGTTTGATTTGTTGTTGTTGTTTGTTGTTGTTGTTGATTTTTTTTAGAACTAAATTCTGTAAATCTATTTTGTTATCATTAAAGACCTCATTAAAAGTTTGTTTTAATTAAAACGAACAATTTCTATTTAAGAAAATTTAATTAATTGTTATTTTCTTTGTTTCATCAACAATTATAGGTTATAAAAACATAACCTTAAATAAACTTACTTGTTAGTTTATTTAAGTTAAGTTAAGTTTATTAAATAGAAGCTCTAACACTCAATTTCTATTAGTGATCTGTTTTCTGGAAGAACGCCTATCTGTACCGGAATAGAGACAAAAACTTTAGTCCTGCTCTGTGATCATCGTATTGCATCATGGGAAAACTCGACGTTTAAGGGTTTTTTGGTATCAAGTTCTTGGGCGGTTTTTGATACTATTGCGTCATTAATGCTTCCAAGGAGTAGTTGTGAGCAACTTACACCACTTAGGGCTTATCTGTCGATTTCTTGAGGTTTAATTAGTAGGTAATCAGGAGGGGCAACTCTCCACTTTCCACCAAATTCTAGTTCTTAAAATTGAGTTGGTATTATTCTAGTGACCGAAAATCTATCATGATGAGCTCGCCACGCTTTGATCAAAATCTGTTTAATAGTGCCAGATATCAATCGAATTCGCAACACTTTCTTTCTTGTTTGGGACGAACCTATTAATAATTATATTCATATGTATATATAAGCCTCGTTCCAACCAAACTCAAACTATCAACACAATACGTCCAAATATAAATTGAAAATTATTAGGGTCTAAATGTTAGGCTGTTTTTTCGTTAGGCTATAAACTTACAGTGAAATCGGTTCGAGTTTGTAGGATGTTTACATTTGACCAATCGGCGCGCGCAATAAAATTGACGCAAGCTTTTAAAAGTGCAAATACGCTAGTGAACACATGGACTTAATTTAGAATGGTTAACTTTAATTTACAGATGCGTCTTACAATTTCGCACCCTTTTGACAATCTCCAACTGCTGGTAAGAACGAACTTACTATAATCACATAACTCTCTTCTATACAACATTTTTTTGATGAAGTAATAGGTTGCAAAGGGGGTTAAAGAGGTGGCGAACATGTTTTTCCACATCTAGATAAGCACACGCAATTGTGGCAACGCAACAATATCAATTTGAGGCTGTCTGTCCAAATCTACGACAACATCTAATTCTAATACACGAACTTGTTTATAGTAAATATCTAGAAATTTCAATAACAATAACAACAATTATCATTGTGTTGTTAGTATAATCGAACCTGATTTTCCCTTTTGTTGCACACTATTCCACCTAAATAACATCCTTTTTCGTCTTAAGGGTTGATTGTCGTCGTTATTGTTGTTGTTGTTTAATAGTAAATTGAAAATGAAATCACACATTTAGGAAATGTTGATTAAATAGAGAAACTTTGTTTCCTTTAAATAATGTTATCTTGTTGTTGTTGTTGTTGTTGCTGCTGACAACTGAGAATAATTGTTAAGTAAAATAGTGTTCTAAATTATTTACCGAAAAAAAAGAGATTTATTAATCACGTTTCCGTATTCTGGATTCTCCAAGTCCACTGAAAATGTCGACATTCCAAGAATTACTAACGATAACATCTCGATTGTATGTTAGTGCGACAATAAAAACGATTGCTTGCATGTAAATACGAGAAACGAATTATTCGTTTCTCGCATTTACATGCAAGCAATCGTTTTTATTTTCACACTAACATACTAATTTGATCAATTTGTATTAAAAAAGTACCTCATCTTTCGCTAATTCATTGAAAATCTGGTGTTAGGTCTGAAACTGGTCTATTTCTAGGTAGTTAAAAATCGAACACGTTTTTCTTGTAAAAAGAAAATCACGGTAAATATTGAAAAGTTAATTCCGAATTTATGTCATACATCGAAAATCTAACAAATTGACAATCTAATTTACCAACATTTCAAAATAACAAGATGTCAAATAGTGTGAATCTAGCTATGACACGTGGCATATTTGACACATACACACACTACCCCATCATGATGATGTTATCTGTGTAGAGAGCGAGGAGGAGACACATAGAGAGACAGATATAAGGATCGATTTTAATATCATGAATCTTGACAATTCTTGATTAGTTTCACTTCGAACTTTATTATATAGAAAGATAAAATACAGAATTTGATGATCGGATACAAATCTCAATTTAACGGACTTTAAAGTGGTGTGTGCGTATATTTGTATTTAACCTTTGTAAATCAGAAACAACAAGAGATTGTGTCTGTGTGTGTGTGTGCGTGTGCGGCTGATTCTAATCAGAATTCCTTGTGACAGATTTCTGTGAAAAGTTAACCGACTTGTTCTATGAACTGTATACGTGATCTTGTCCCTTTTCAAACTTTATGTAACAGACGTTTAAATCCTCTCCCATCTATATCTTGTCTATCATCATCCATCTTTATCTATCCACCAATATACAGTTGTTTTACTATTTCTTTTTCCTTGTTGTTTTTATTAAAAAACTAAATTTGATAAGAGGACGATCGTGTTACTAGGTATCTACACTTATAGTTGATGAAATTTGAGCAAATAGTCGTAATTTTTCTCTATTAAATTGATTGAATTTGAAAAGTGATTCTATACACGTTTCAGATTAAAAAAGTCAATTTGATTTATGGTTATTTGTTAAATTATATGTCTACCTCTCTCGTTTTTATCTATCTTTATCTGGTAGTCATTTGGAAAAATAACGAACCATTGTAAGGAAAACAGAAAAGAAGAAAGATAGATTGAAACTTAACCGATTGGAAAATATCTTGAAAAGGGGTACGGAAATCACTTTGATATTTACCCTCGAAAAAAAAAGGGTAAAAGATTTAATGTGAATATAGTCTGACGTTGCGCATCCACCATTTTTAACAAAATTCCAATTATAATGCTATCATGATAACATTCCTATCTTTACCCATCAAATTATCCCATCTATCAATGGATTATAATAAAAGAAACCCATTCACAATCGTAATAAATGCAAAAATCGTGATAATACCTAAATATAAGGCTCGTTCCAACCGACAATTTCTGACTAGTCATAAATTTCCCTATCGTATATCCATCAATCAACAATCGATTAGGTCAACGTTGTATGGATTATCAAAATTTAAAACAAATTGGAAATTCGAAATTACCTCTTCCAAACCTGTTGTACACAGGGGCGTAACTGCGGTCGTTAGCGTCGTGTAGCAAAATTTAAATTAACCCCTAATACCTGTGGTTTCTCCTTTATTTATTACATTTTCATGAGAAGCGCCTGCGTCGACGTATGCGCCGAGTATTCCTACGCCACTGGCTGTTAGTAACTAACCTCGCTTTGTGACTCTTTTAGAATGCACATTATTTTGTAGCTGTTTTTCTAGTTTCTCATCCATTATTTACAATTAAGAAGAAATTTTAAAATTTATGAAAATAGGACGAAATTGTAGTGTTTGAACCGTGCGAGGGTCTCTGTAGCTAATCCAAATAGTTACAAAGATTGGAAACTATGTGTAAATATGACTTCAGTCTACAAAAAACGTATCTATGCAGTCAAATTATCCAGATTTGTAAGATACGGAATTACCTACAAATTCGAAATTACCTCTTCCAAACTGTTGTACGCAGGGGCGTAACTGCGGTCGGTAGCGTCGCGTAGCAAAATTTAAATTAACCCCTAATACCTGTGGTTTCTCTTTTATTTATTAGATTTTAATGAGAAGTGTTTGCGTCGACGAGTGCGCCGGGTATTCCTACGCCACTGGCTGTTAGTAACTAACCTCGCTTTGTGACTCTTTTAGAATGCACATTATTTTAGCATAATAATACAGAATTACACGAATAGTTTAGGTTAGACTTTCATAAGAGGTATGTTCCAACCTACAATTCCGTATCGCTTTATCTAATCTCTTATTACGCATGTTCAAAGAGACAAAAAATATTTTGACTTTATTTTGACCATTTTGGAGTTGAGTTAGTTTCATGAATTGTCTTTTTAAGGTGTCAGTTGTTACCGTAACGCATTTAAAGAATTGGAAGTTTTTGGTTTTATTTGTACTTCATCCTCTGGGCCTTAAATTTCCAATTACCATACTAGCGATATATAGAGCTGTATGTTCACGTTAGTCACGTGGTGTTTTATTAGCGCTCTTTATTGTACTCGTTGTATTGCAAGCGGCGTTGCTTCTCTAATATTTGTGTTACGTGACTAGCGTTATTAGCGTTGCGATCATCATATGAAAGGCTGCGAAAACAGCTTAAGTTACATTGTTAAGATTTTTACTCAACGTAAAGTCGGTATTTTTAGGAGATTGGAAGAATTCCAAATACATCAACTGCTGGTGGGAACATACCGTATATAAAAGCTGATGAATTTAAAGAGGCTTAAATAAGTTGTTTTGTTAACTTCTTCTAGTGATTAATAATGTTAATATTTTACGACAAAACTGTGTATAAAAGCTTCTCTTACCATATATCTCTCTCTCTTTCACACACACACAAACTCTTTTAAATCTGCTCTTTAGTGTAATAATCACCACTATACTTCACATCGATTTATCTTCCAAAATAATAGCAATAAAGACTAGAAAGTGTATAAAAATAGAAAGAAGCAAATAACCATGAAAAAAGAATAGAATAGAAGAGAAAAGCAAGAAAAACTTGAATGATTTCGGAACAAGAATACAAATAGGCTACAAATTTTATCAATCACACACTTGAACTATTGATTTACTGTTAAAAGTCACTATAAATTATGTAAAAGGCAAAAGAAGGAAAAACGATAACGGTGTGGAGACGACGACAACGCTACCACCACCACTACCACCACCAACGACATCCATGGTGACAGCACAATGTATATGTTGGAAGATTTTAATTCAACATTGTTGAAATGTGAAATATCCAATTAGGAAATTTCCAGTTTTTCCTCTCATTCTTTAACATTTAGAAAGATGTGAATGTCTGGAAAATCTTCACAATTTTCTGATGATTCAGTTTAAATCGGTTTTTCTTTTTCTGTTAAAAACTTCCATTTTGAGTTAGGGAAAAGTTTTAACAAATTTCCAACTTTATAATTTGCATAGATTATCAGTGTAACAAGTAACTACTACACACACATACAGTACGCGTCGTTTAATCGGGCCGTTCTAAATTAATATTTCCAAGTTCTGATAGTCATAACGATGGAAAATCACGAATATTTCATCATTTCTAATCCACTAACACACCCCATATTCGATTTTTGTTACACATACAGTACGCGCCGTTTAATCGGACCGTTCCAAATTCATAATGACAAGTTTTGATCGTCATAACGATGAGAAATCACGAACATTTCTACCCAGTCACACCCCATATTCGATTTTTGTCACATATACAGTACGCGCCGTTTAATCGGACCGTTCTAAATTCATTATGAAAAGTTTTGATTGTAATAACGATGAAAAATCACGAACATTTCTACTCTCAGTCACACCCCATATTCGATTTTTGTGAAAATTCCCGATCACCACCTGTGTGTATGTGTGTTTGAATTTCCAAGGCGTATTCGTCATAATTTAATCGACGATTTATGGATCGACAAGCGAAAAGTCGAGAGTTAACAAAAATACCACCACTGGTTGGTGTGTGAGGGGAGAGATTTTATTGAAGGCGACGGTGTTATTGTTGTTGGTGGTGGTTGGTTGTTCTTCTCTCCAACGTGCTATACATTTGAGTCTGATTTATGGCATACGACGATAATACCAGGGAAATGTTGGATTTCTACCCGGCAATGGCATTACCTTTTAAATAATTAAATTCATGGCATGTTTGCCTTTAACTCATGCCATTTATATTGTTACAATCTATATCTCTATCTTTATCTAGTATTTTGTATTTTACATAGAAATATATAAGACAATTCTTAGAAACTCTACAAATAGTTGGAATAAGACAGAGACCGAGCGAGATAGAGAGAGAAAGAGAGAATTATAGATAGTGATAGAGAAATGGACATGAGAAAGCTTGAAAGCTTCTTGTTCTGATTGCTGTACTTATTCGAGTTACTTTAGAGATCCATTTCAATTATTATACAAGACCTTTAGAAAAAGATAGATAAAAGATAAATAGAGATAGTAAGAGTGATTTACATTGTACGTGTATGGAATTAGTTAATTCTATGTGAATAAGTGTCTAGTTTGTAGGCTATCTAGTCAAAATTTTCCAACAAATTATAATATCTATATATATATACATCTATCTCTATCTAAACTTCATCTTTCTACTTTGAATTAATGATGAAACTGTTGTTGAAAGAGCTTTAGAAAATATTTTATCCTCTACTAACATATCATTCTATCCTACTTCCACCTTTATTTATTATTGTAAGAGTTATCACTTTGTTCTATTCATAAAATATGTTTTCTGTTTTTTTTTTGTGTTTCTGTGTGTGTCTCTACGGTGGATTTTTATTCAATGGTGGGTTTTGTGGCTATTTTTCCAGTTTCTCATCCATCATTTACAATTAAGAGGAAATTTTAAAATTTATGAAAATAGGACAAAATTGTAGTGTTTGAACAGTGGGAGGGTCTTTGTAGTTAATCCAAATAGTTACAAAGATTTGAAACTATGTGGAAATATGATTTCAGTCTACAAGAAACATATCTATTCAATCAAAACATTCGAATTTGTAAGATTCGAAATTAGCTACAAAGGCTTCTCATCGCTCAAATCTCACCAAAACGCCCTCATACGTCTGTATAAAACACTAATTTTATTTACCACATAAAAAAACAAGGTAATCAATTTTCTAGTTATTAAAAATTGTTGATTTTTAAAGTTCGAAATGAGCTACAAATGCTTTCTACCGCTCAAATACCAACAAAAAACTACTATACGGCTATGTAAGGCATACGTTTCGATTACTTTTAAACAGGGGTGAGGTAGTCGACATAGAATTGGCTTCAAAAACACGTAGCTCGCTATTTAGTAACTTAGAAACCGATTTGTAAGATTCAGAATTAGCTACAAAGTCCTTCCATCGCTCAAATACCATCAAAACGCCCTCATACGGCTGTATAAAACATTAATTTTATCTACCACATAAAAATACAAGGTAGTCAATGTTTTATTAATTAGAAATGGTTATTTTTCAAGTTTAGAATGGGCTACAAATGCCTTTTATCGCTCAAATACCAACAAAAAACCCGCTGTAGTGATATATAAGACATACTTTTTGATTACTTTCAATCAGGGGTGGAGTAATAGACATAGAAGTCGCTTCAAAAATACCTAACTTGCTAGTTAGTAAATTAAAAACCGATTTGTAAGATTCAGAATTAGTTACAAAGCCCTCCCATCGCTCAAATACCACCAAAACACACTTAAACGGCTGTATAGAACACTAATTTTGTATACCACATAAAAAAACAAAGTTGTCAATCTTTTATTAACTAGAAATGATTATTTTTTAAGTTTGGAATGAGCTACAAATGCCTTTTATCGCTCAAATACCAACAAAAAACCCGCTGTAGGGCTATGTAAGACATACTTTCTGATTAATTTTAAACAGGGGTGTAGTAGTAGACAAAGAATTCGCTTCAAAAACACCCAATTCTCTACTTAGTAACTAATAAGCAATTTGTAAGATTCAGAATTATCTACAAAGCCCTCCCATCGCTCAAATATCACCAAAACGCCCTTCTTCGGCTGTATAAAACATTAATTTTGTCTACCAAATAAAAATACAAGGTAATCAATCTTTTATTTATTAGAAATGGTTGCTTTTTAAGTTTGGAATGAGCTACAAATGCCTTTTATCGCTCAAATACCAATAAAAAAGCACTGTACGGCTATCTAAGGCGTATTTTTGGATTACTTTTAAACCGAGGTGGGGTAGTAGACATAGAATTCGCTTCAAAAACACCCAACTCTCTACTGAGAACCTTAGAAACCAATTTGTAAGATTCAGAATGAGCTACAAAGCCCTTCCATCGCTCAAACACCACCAAAACGACCTCATACAGCTGTATTAAACATTAATTTTGTCTACCACATAAATAACAAGGTAGTCAATCTTTTATTATATAGAAATGGTTGCTTTTAAGTTTGGAATGAGCTACAAATGCCTTTTATCGCTCAAATACCAACAAAAAACCCGCTGTAGGGCTATGTAAGACATAGTTTTCGGTTATTTTTAAACAGGAGTGGAGTAGTAGACATAGAATTCGTTTTAAAAACACATGCAACCCTCTACTTAGAAACTGTCATTTTTAGGGTGGTTAAATAAGGTAAATCTACTACAACACCGATATTGCTGTATACCAATTTTATAACTAAAGGGCGATAAAATCTCACCCTCTTGTCAATACGTTTTTTCTGTTTTTTTTTTGTACGCTTTTCAGTCCAAACAAATTTACATAAATCGATTTACTGTAATCGGTATCGTATATATATATTTATATATTTTTTCTCTGTATACAACCCTTAAAAATATGTAAAAATCTGTATTGAAAATTTTATCACATCGTTTGTATGTTGTTGTTGCCTTTTTTCCCCCCATTCTATATGTCTCATGATAAAGAAATAGGTGTGTAAACGTAGAAAGAAATTGTTGATAAAGACTATGGGGTAGTTGGGTAGGGGTAGCGGTCAATGATGGTTGGTTAAAAACATTAATGGATTAAAGTCGACTTCAAATTGTCATTTTGCTCAAATATCAAAAAATCATCAAAAAAATTGGCAGTTTTCTAATTTAGCAGAGGCGGCGTCAGAATAAAATGACCGACAACAGGGGACGAAAACAGATGCAAGAAATAGGGGGACTTCAGCCCATTCAACCCTCCTCTGGAGTGCCATCCCTGATGATCCAATATATAGTAACTCATAGTTTACAATTGTTACATTTTTGTTATTTCAATATAAATCTAGACAGCTGTGTAAAAACAAATCAAACAACAATTAATAATTTTTATCGATATTTGAATTTATTGTCCATAGATAGCTAGATAGATGGAAACAATAATAACAATGATTTAATTCAGTTTTTGTTTATACAAACGGTAGAATCAATCGAGTTTTTTGTTGTTTTTTTTTTTAATTATTGTTTATATTCCAATAAACAAACAAAGTCGGCTTTGGAATACTTTTCAATATATGAATATGACAGTTATAGAAAGAGACAATAACAATATTAACCAATACGAATTTCAAATACATTTGCTATCTCTTTCTATGCGCAATCGTTGTGATTATTTAGCAATAATTGACAGTTGTAGAAAGAGATCGATATAGATATTGACCAATACGATTCAACAAATATTTTGTTGTCTCTCATTTATGACGCATGCGTTTCAATTCATGGCCTACTGTGATGTTATAAATGAAAATTAATTTATTCTACTGTATGTGTGTGTGAACGTAGATGAATTACAACGGAGATAAATTGAATTATAAAGATCTAAAACTTGGAAATTTCACATATAACAAGATAATAATTATTCTCCCTCTTATCATTATTATTATCAACATCATCATTAATTATTTGAAAGAAAACTACCGGAGACTTTTGGGGGTAGAAATATAAAAATTGCCAGTAATTTACTTTATCGCTAACATTGTGTGTGTTTTTTTATGTTGTCTATCATTTTTTTCTTGTTTCTTACCATTGGGCATATTGTTTATGGTATAAAAACAACATAAATCAACGTTAAAAAAACAAGAGAACAATAAAAAAAATATTTGTATAGTTGGTATTACTGGCAGAACACATGAATTTTGATGTCGAAATAATTGGATACCCAAAGGAACTATTTATCTTTTTACCCAAAAATGAAAGAAAAAGAAAGAGGATGACATGGAACAGGGGCTATATATATGAGTTAAAATTATGTGTTAAATTATTTATTTATTCATTCGTCGTTTTTTTTTTTTTGCCTCTTCGTATGGGTTGAAAAGGGGTGACAAATTACAACAACACCCATCTTGTTTGTTGTGAATAATATTGGACCACAAAAAAAAACCACACCAAATGTCTATCCCACTTAATCTAGTAAAAAGGGGGATAAAAGTAGAGCAATCTGTGGTCAATGCAACAATCGACGCTAGACAAAGAGAGATAGATGTGGAGAGGAAATAGAATCAAATCTTTGTGTGTGTGTGTGGAAATACGAATTTCCGATGATTAGAGTAGTTGAAGAAGAAATTGGGAAAGTTGGGGGACGGCCGACGAAGGGGGTGAATGGTGAGAAGTGAGCGAAAATGGTAGAAACACAATTCGTACGCATAATACGACTCTAGGGATGTTTTGAAAAACTGCCAAAACACACACACACACACATATATGTAATCTACACATATACAAACGAACGCAAAATACAAAAGGCGAAAAATAGGGAGGAAATGAAGTGAATTTGTGGAAATTTTCCAGAAACGACAGTCAGGTCAATCAAAATTTATTATTATTTTCTACAAACTTTGATAAATACACCTGAAATTACTACTAGTAGTAGTAGTAGTAATAGCAAAACTTTTGATATTTATGTATGTTCCCTAAGTATATAGAGTTATTGGGAAAAGTTGCTCTATTGATATCATAGATAAATCTGGGACCATCCCTTATTTCCGATCGATACACAATTCACAAGACTTGTGTAGCATACAGGTGGATTTGATGATACTAACATTGAAAATCGTAAATCTTTATATGGAGATTGTTATCGGAAAAACGATTAGAAGATGTGTGTGAAAGTAGGAAAAAAAAACAAACTAGATTGAAATGCTACATACACACTCTACTAAACATTAAAATGTAGGATTCGTATAATGTGCTGACAATTAGGGTTACGCTACAGGAATTTGTAATCCGTTCGGAAGTTGTAAATCGTTTGGAATAATTATCGAGAGAGAGAAAGAGAGAGATGAAGGTTAATTGACAATGTGTAGTGCAAATTGTCTACATTATTTGCATTAGAGTAGAAATGGCAGCGAATTGGAGATAATAAAACGTGCATAATAAGTCTACTGAGTCTACGTGGTGTTGCAGAACAATCAATCAAGGCTGTGAAATACAATCTAAAGACCCTGAACGAATGCCAAAAATGTTTCTTATACTCAGAGGTATTGAATTTTGAGTTAGAAACTTACAAAATTGGAAAACCAGTGAATAAATTGGTGTTATAGAGGCATAATCACCTAACTGGGTATGTTTATAATCCAGATCCAGCAGGAAATGGGAAGTATAGAAATATTTGCAAAAGAGATGCAGATTAAGTTATTATCCAGTAGAATGTGATAATGCCAAAATTGTGGCATAAGAGACCTTTCCATAGAAATCCAAAAATAAATGCCAAAATAACCAGAACCAATATGTTGAGCTCACTTTTTAGTACCTTTTTTTGACCTCTGAGATTCTTGCTCTAGAGTTCTGAGGAGCAAAGTACATATTTAGAGTAAAAGGCACACTAGTTGGAAGACTAACACATAGATGGTCAAAATCCAAATATCTTAGTAGTAGATACTTTTTTACAAAGAATCAAGACTAAATGCCAGAAGTATGGCAAAATGCTTGCTAATGATTCCTGTGTAGGAAAAGAGCCAAAGTCTTCCATTTTATACAACTACAAAGAATCAAAAATTGTTAAAAACTGAAAAAGAGCAAAAGAATGATCACCAAAATGGTACTCTATGCTAATTCTCAGGTCATTAGCTTTTTGTGGATCTTGACTCTTTAGAGGAGCTATTCAGACTACTGTTGGCAAGGCTTCTTTACCATATTTTTGGGCAATCTTAAGTCTTAGAAGAACGAGGAGAAGCTGTAATGCTGCATCCAAATGCTACTACTTTTCTTATAACTTACTATGAAATGCAAAAGAGATTTAAGCTTTTTGGCACTACTTACCAAAACTTTTTGCTTGAAGATTTTGGAAAGCAAAGTTTTTGGCAAGTATTTGGTAGACATCTGGAGTAAGACCAAATGACACACGTAAGACTCCAAGACCTTATTGAAAGTAAATACCAGTTATACCCTTAAACTCTGTAAACGTTTTAAATGGAAATAGTCCCTCGACAAGGGTTTTTTGAATCGATATCCATGGGATAGAGGGATGGGGGGTTGAAAACTGAAGGATATTAGTGGAATTACGTAAGTTTGTTGCCATCCGTTAAAGAGTTAAACTAACTTTCCGATAATAGTTTTGTTATCAATGTTACAAGTTGCTAATGGTTATTGAGGACATATTCTCTATATATATAGAAAAGTTGCATATTACTTATTCTTTCCTTGTTATCACAAAATAAATTATTATCAAGTAGAGAGTTATTCTTTTAGAAAAGTTTTCATTGAAAAAGATTTACTTGTTTATTGTTGTTCATTGTGTAACGGTGACATAATTAAACAAGAGTTTAATTTTTAAGATGAAATAGAGTAAATTTATGTATCTTCCTTTATAATTACAAACTATTAACATAATAAACTTATAAATTAAGCTTAATACTTCCACAATTTGTAGTCTACTTCATCTAAAAGATCTCACTCTATCTATCCTTTTCCCACTTTAGTTGATGCTTTCAAGTTACTTTTTTGCCATTTTATCATAGAATACCTTAACTTCATATCTTGAAAACTAATCTAAATACACATCCTGTTAAAAACATAGTAGTGCCAGTAGTATAGTAGTGCTAAAATGACCGTACCGTGCGATAAACAACGTTACAACGACTAGAGAGAAACGCTACGTAAATCACATGGTCTGAACATTAAGGTGGGAGAGGGAGTGAAAGAGTGCGCGCGCACGCCTGGAGAGTCACATGACTTACGCTATACTCCCATGATTCAATTTTTATATGTTACACACGAAAAATTCTACATGTATTTTTCAATAAAAATTGAAAAATATCAATTTCCAACGTTATTCTATTTGGAATATTGAAAATAATGATGTTGCAATGCAATCAACCATTCATATGGAATCTAAACAGATCAATCAATTGTTTTGTTTTTCTTTTGTTTCTTTATCTGTTGTTATATACCTATTTTGATGGATATATTTTATTTCCGATTACCGGTATCGTTACAGTTGCTATTGGATGAATTGATTTAAAATTTAAATACATTTTTCTGTTTCATTTAAAACGATTTATATCAATTTTATTGAAATTGAAGCAATCGTCATCATTGAAACAACTGCAACTTAAACTCATATACACTATGTTAGATTTATTTAACCGAAACCGGTACGAGAGCTTTCTCCTTACTAAAATTACAGTTGATTTTGTCGAAACCGGTTTCCACAGTTTGTGACCAAAATAGATTAGTTAGCTTGAAAATGACCGAAACCGGTATGACTGATTTCTTGATTTGTGGATTTTCTAGTGACCGAAACCGGTAGCTATATTCCAAAAGTTTTGCACAATAAGAAATTTATAAGAAATCTGGATTACTTTTTTGGGGGAGGATTGCCATAATAACCATTTCTCCACTGTTAGATGAAGGAACTAGAAACAATTATAACCACCACCATCACCACAAGTTGGTGTAATTTCCCCGGGGTACAGATTTTATTTTCAGTGAAACTACCGTTGACAAGATGATGATTTCAACAAAAATTCCCAATTTCAATTAAAAAACTAGTTAGAAATTCATAATATCATTTCTTATAATTTTTTTTTTGCAATTATATTTCACCCTCCCCCAGACGCGCGCAATATTCCTTTTATATAAAAAATTGTAAATTGATGCTAACTTGAGGGATAATTGAGAAACGATAAAGTTTATTTTGAATGAGAAAGTTTATGCGCGAGGGGGTTGTATTTTAATATACAACAACCCCTTGTCTACTACAACACAACCATCACCACCACCACCACCACTAACAGCAAAATTGTGAACTGGAAATGACATTACGCGAATAAAAACGTTAAAAACCATCAGTCTACAGAAGTTTTGTTTAAAGAACTAAAAGTATATGGAAAAAAAGGACGCTAAAGTTTCTTGAGGTTGGTTTTTTTATATTAAAAATAATACAAATGACATATACAGAAACAAAGAATAAGCGTGAATAGTGTCTAGATATTTGCCAACATTTTTTTTTTTTTTAATAAAAACTAGTCGCCGTCTACTTTATTTAAGTTTTGTAGCTTGAAACAGTTGAAAAAGACTTCGTTGTCGCTCAATTATGGCCCGTGATCAAAATCTCCCAATCGTAGTGAGAAAATACAATAAAAACATCAAAAACGTGAAAGTTAGTGTAAACATTAAAACGATTGCTAGTCTCTAAATGTGGAAAACGTTGAAAAATAACGCTAGCACAATAAAGCAACTATCACTACCAAATATTTACGATACACGGAATACGAATATAATGTTTCTCCATTTGAAGGTCAATACAATTGACCTTTGATAACAATAACTCGATTTTTCCAATTTTTCCTACATAAAATTATAGAAATTACCAAATCAAAATGATAGTTTCGTATTTCGTATGTCGACTACGTTTTATAGCAACTGTTGCGTTCTTACTCTAAAAGTTGAAAATCATTTTCCACATTTGTATGATAGCGTAACATACGATTGAAGCCCTAAAATACTGTTTTTTTATCGCTACCACTAGCAATCATGGTTTTGTATAAAGTGTTGTTAGAAAATGCAAGATAAAAGTGAGTATGCTACGGTTTCCTGTTTAAACTTGTTAGATAAACACCAAATATAAAGCGAAAAACTTGAAATCGTTGTGTGCGTTTTTCTTATTATTTTTCTTTATTGTTGTTGAAAACGAGTGTTGTCAACTGTACAATTTTGTACATGTGTTTGTATCTCTTTATGTATATAACTGTATCTACCTCAAGGGGATTCGTGTAATTTAACAGGAAGTCAACCGCGCGCGGTTTCCTCTATTATCCCCCTTATCGTTTCTCCTATCTCTCTTCAATTCCATCATTCTATCTTTGTTTATCGTATGTAAACAACCCACTTATATTTACCAGCAACACCTGTATAAAACGATCGTTTATTCGATACGATTTAACGCTAGTGGTGCTTGTTTTAAAACGCGCAAAACGCTAGTATTTGTTTTAATAATTAACCAAAGAAAAATGCGGAAATATGGAAATTAATTCCACAAGATTTCCTAGGAATAAGAAAATAGGGAAAAAAAGCAACCCTATCCAGATATTAGCAATGGATATAAATTCCGGATACGATGGTGCATAAGTGGGTGGAATTGTTTGCATTGTATATATGTGTGTGTATGTGTGTGAATCCAGGTCTCGACAGATCAGATTTTGCAAGGGTTGCTGTTGTGCAAACGAGACAGACCGATTGTTGATGAAAGATGGAAATAGTCGTCGTGGTGATAGAAGGGTAGTAGTATAAAGGGTGGTGGTGGGTAGGATAGGGTTGTAGTTGTGAGTTGGTATGCCGATTCAGTTCGTTCGATTTCAATACATACACATACACTGATAGACACACACTAATACATTGATAAGCATTGTATTGTTGTATATTACAGCATTACATTGGCTCCCCTATTTCCACTATAGTGGATGACTAACAAATGCAAATTCTACTATGGTCACTTTGACCTGTAACATAATTATCTCCGACTAAAACCAAAGTGATGAGAGCAAGTTATAGGATTGTCTCTGTTTTTGTCAAACTATGTGTTGTAGAAAATTGGATCGTGTTTAAATGTCAATGGGAGAGCCTAGATTTTAATGGAATTATTTTGTTGTACTGAAATTATAGAGAAAGTTTGAGATTTCATGCTAGAAATATTCTATTATTGTATTGGTCGAAACCGGTTCCAACACTAATTTATACATACAAGTCTCTACTTTATGCATCGATAACTTATGATTGTTATACTTTACATTGTATTCAACTCCTACACTTTCTCTAGTAGATGATTTAGGTAGTGGCCGAAATCGGTTTTTACATTTACATTGTTTCAATTGAAATCTTTTTAATATATTTAAGAAGCGTTAGAAGGCTTCATCTTACCAGCTTAAAGAAAGATAGTTTCAACTGTTTACAAGAAATAGTTCTTAAATAGGGCTGAAACCGGTTCAATCTTTTTACAAAATAAAGAGTAACTATTACCGTCTTTTGTCGATTTCAATAGATTTTCGATTATTTCTTACAAATTGTTATTATTACAGTAATCCCCAGTTTTAGTTATCATCTCTATATGTTGTTAAATGAAATCTTCCAGAGTTTTTTCTAATAAAAGCTCGGCTTATATTCCGTTACTTAAATCCGACTTAACGTCGATTTTATCTAGAATCCACCTTATGTTAAGACTCAATTTAATAAAGGTCAATTTGTGTGTTAATAGAATTTTATATTCAAGTAACTTAAGCCCAGTTTGAGTGAAAGTCGACTTTAAGCTGTGGTTTAAAATAAACCGAGCTTTATTATTGTTTAAAACCGGTATCATGGTTGTTTTTCCAAAATCTTACTTTCTAACCAGATGATGAAACTTAAACTGTCAAACAGTATAAATTTTGATTTAATCACCATTCTATTGTTGGGCGAAATCGGTTTTTCTATTGATAATGATCCGGTTTTTTTATTATATAAATTTCCAAATTTCAATATGAACGTTTTTTATAGCAGTTTTAATGCCCAAAATTTCATGAATTTGATCGAAGTTTCTAAATAATGACCGAAACCGGTTCTATATCTAGTAGTTTCTCCAGATAATGTGAGACTTTTGTTTGTATTTTCACTTCTCGGCAATTTTAGTGGAAATTTTCGTAATTTTGTGTAAGCATTGAGTTAATGTAATCTTAGCCGAAAGCGGTACTATTGTTATTGTTGTCCGAAACCGGTTCTATTCTACATAAAAACTTACCAATTGTTGTAATCAATGTTAATGAATATAGAAACGATGAACTAAACGTCCATTTATGTACATTTTGTGAATGTTGTTGATGTTGTTGTCGCGTTTGCTGTTGTTGTTGTTGTTGATAATTTTGATAAATTGTGCCACTATTAAAATTTAATTGTTGATTTTGTTGTTGTAATAATTTAAATAATGCCTCTTGAAATAATAAAACCTCTTCAGCTGCTAATCTTGTCCAATTTTCACGATATAAAATATTTAAATTCTCTGTTATACTCCATAAACGATCAACAGTTTCTGTACGTAAATTATTCACAACACTTTTATCACTAATTGTTGTTGTTGTTGTTGTTGTTGCTGCTGTTGCTGATGGTAGTGAAGAACTTTTTGGATTTAATTTTGATGCGGCCACAGCTGTATCTTGTTGTACACCACCTTCTAATGTCATAAATATAAAAGCACCCAATATCGTATAACCTACAAAATTATTATTATTATTATTATTATTATTATTTATTGATTAGAATTATTTATAACAAAATGATAACAAACCTAATACAAGAAAACAAACACCAAATGTTGCCAAAACTGATGTTGCATTATCACTGGGACATGTGTAACAACAACAAAAAAATCGTTCTCGTTCAACAAATTTATTGTTAATTGGAAATTGTTGTTTTTGTTGTTGTTGTTGTTGTTGTTGTTCGAAACAACATTTTTTCGGTGCTGGACTACCAGGTGGTGAGATACGTCGTAAATATGGTGAATTTGTTGTATAATCAACACCACCACCACCACCACTATATAGATTTGTTGTTGATGTTGGGGATGATCGTGAATCTCTTATCATTTTTCTTGATCAATATAATATTCTTCTCTCTTATCACTTATATCTATACCATCTGGAATGTAACAACATTATTATTATTATTATAATCATCATCATTATCGATTATATATAGTAAAGGGTGATAGGGGGTAAATTTACACACGCACACACCTATAAATAACATAATGGGATTTTGACGAGGATAAGGGATGATGTTTGTGGTTTTGTTCATGATTGAAACAAATTTATTAAAGTTTGTTGAACCGGTTTCGGTCATTATTAACAGTAAGATAAAGAAATTGTGCTTCCCCCGATCGGTAAAGCTGCATAAGTAACTGACTTGTGAGCGGTCTACTTCAATGGGGACGTATTGGTAGACGGCAAACGACAGTTGATTTCAAATCCATACGAATTGGTGTGATTACACTTACTCGTCGTGAGGCATACAGTAACGTATGCAACCTGCGCGTCAAACGTTTGCAACACAGCGCATGTCTACCACTGTAAACATACTGATTGGCTTTGGCGAGTGGCCTTGAGGATCGGCGTTGGTCGCAATAGTGGGGATGCGGCTTAAGAATCCGTTTTTTCTGCCACACGACTTATAATCAAATCCCCCCATTTTTTTTTTTGATCGGAATTAATTTCTCTCTGTACATTTCCTTTTCATTAATTAAACTGAATTAGCCGCTAATAAAGTGGAAGGGAAGAATCCGACAATTTGATTTTCATTGATTTTCTAATCAAGTGCTTCTTCAAGAAGGTTTATTATTATTATTGTAATTTTTTTGGTTTTTTTGGACAAAATTAAGGGGGTAAATGACGGTGATTTTCTATGAATTGTTTTGTAAGATCGACAACTTAATACAATTTATCAACCCACCTATATATCGCCCGTTGTTTCCATTGAACAATGACATGTATTGAAAATACGTTGAAGTGAATAAATCCTTTCAAAGTGTTTTCTCATGTAATCTAGAAGACTTTGTGTATAGTGGTAGACACACACATAAAGTACAGAATCTTGAATAGAATTCCACTTGATTCACTTTCTTTTGTTCAATAAAATTGATTTTAATGATACCTACATCACAATTAGCATTTTTATATTAAGGAATGTTTACAATACTTCCGGCCTTACCGGAAATAACATGAGTAGAAGGACCCTTGTAGCTGATTCGAAGATATATAGGCTGGGCCACCGTTTGGTTTCTTTTTAAAAATGATAAAAACGAAACACATTTGACCTTGAAACCTAGAGGTCACTCCCTCCACTCCTCGCGAATCTTCCAAAATTCAAAATTTTTGCCAAAAGTACTCCCGGCGCATCCACCAAAATTCAAAAAATCCGATTTCTTGCCAAAAGTGGATTAGCATCGGCACCTATACACTACATGCTCAGTAATTTGTAAATTTTATTGATTTAATGAAAAAAGTAAACAATTTCACTCAAGTAGCTGCACTTCAGCTAGCTCTGCAGTAGCCCATTTTGTCAACCCAATCTTGAAGCGCATTTTCAATGATTTGTGGCCCTATTTCACGAACAGCTTCATCAATATTGTGCTTGAATTGTTTCTGGATTGTCAGCATAACATCGATCCTTAACGGCAAGTCAAAAAACTCCCCAATGGAGTCAAATCGTAACTGCGCGCTGGTCATGGAACATCTCCCAAACGATTGATTACACGATTATTGAACTTTATCCGTAAAAGATCGATTGTGTGGCGGCACGTAGCGCAAGAACTAGAACTCGTCAAACTTCAATTCATCAATTTCTATCCAAAAGGAATGTGTCAACATGAATGCCCGAATAAGACCACCATTCCAAAAATCACACCAAACGGTTCCACGCTAGGGTGTATTGGCTTGTCTATAACTACGTGTGGGTTTTCAGAGCCCCAAATGGTCATTTTTTTGCAAAACCGATGTCAATTTCGGACTGCTCTAACGAAGCGCATGATAATTGTGCTCCAATTGCTGCATCCGTTGGACTTTGTACGGGAAGAACCGGAGGTCTTTATAGAGGATTCTCCTCTGGTTAGTGCGGTTAATGTTCAAAGAGCATTGAAGTTGTTGGATTTAGGCGCACACTTTCGGCCACAGCAACAATATTCTCGGATGAGCGTTTTTGACTGCGAAAAGGCTGTCTGTGTCAAAATAATGTAATTAAGAAAAAACCTACAAATGGCCCACCTTTTACAAGCAGCTGATAGCAACTTTTAAGGTTTTTGGTGTTGAAATTTTAGATCGACTTCTCCCACTTTTGTTAGTCAAATACTATTTGAACATTCTTCAATGATGGTAAACACCTTGAAGGTCGAACATTTAAAAACATGGCCTTCTAGAAATAGAATAAAAAGCCACGTGGGTGGATGAATCCGTAGAGATGATCAAACAAAAGAAAGAAAACAATGATGATGACGATGATGATGGGGATGATGAAATTCTAACGTCCAGTTAAGAATCAATAAATTTTAAACTCTATCACTATCCTTTTTTAATGTTAATCTCCTATTGTCTTTGTCTGTTTAAAACATTCCACCACTGCTGCTACTACAACCACCACCACGCCCCTATTTCATTCGGATTTCTACAATGTCACCGCACCACCCTACCATCAGCCACATTTGAAAGCTACCGGCTATTATCTAGATGAATTTCCTTTCTTTCGTATTATCGCTTTTGATTCTCTCTCTCTCTCTCTCTCTCTCTATCTGTCTGTGTGTTTGTACGCTTATTACTGGCTTACCACATAGGTGTATGTGTCAAAAAATGATGAACAAAACAAAAGCAAAAGAAAGACAACACTAGAAATCTATCTTCGTTTCAAGTTGGAAAATCTCTCATTTTATCCCATCTTTTTAGAGTTTGATTGTGTGTTAGGCATACAAAACATTGATTGATGAAGTAGTTTGATTCTTCAAGGGTTTGCTCCCTAAAGGGTCCAATGTGGGATAAAATTCTCTATAAAAATTCCCGACTTAATAGTGATGATCATGATGATAATAACAGCGATAAAGACACAAGTACAAAAAAAAAAAAGTATCACCCTCAATAGGAGGCAGAATTGAGAAAAAGCTGTAAGTCTCTAGAGAGCGAAAGGCAAGAAATTTTATTGTATCGATGTGGAAGATCTTATTAAATTTTTGTAGAGACCGGTAGTTTGTTGGTAAATATTGATTGCCTGGCGCGCATCCACCATTTCTACTTTACTGTGAAATTACAAAAAAATTTGACCGCTTCAATTACAAGAATTCTATTTTATTTCAAATTTATCACGATCAGATGACAGAAATGCTGTTGTTTTTTTCTTGTTTGCTTGTTTGTCCGAACCAAATGAAAGATTTTTGTTTTTGTTCTTTTCGTTTCTAGTCGTTTTAGTATTCTCAATGGAAGAATGGAGGACTTTTAAGTCGACTTTTAAAGTTTCTTTAGAAAGTGGGAGGAGTAAACACTAACAAACTCACAAGCTTGGCTGTGTTTTCCTTGGAGATATCCAGCACCTTTTCAGACTACTAAAAAAGATCCTAAATTGTTGATCAATTAGCAATCTTGCCAATTGAATGCTTTCGTAATATTTAACGAGTGTAGAGCATTCTACAACTTTTCAGGACGTTATAGAGTGACATTTAAGCTGTATTTGAGCACAGTTTGAGGAACATCATTGTATAAACCGGTTTCGCGCATTTCCAAAATCGTTGAAGGCACCTGTGAACAGAGTAAGAATTGAACCGGTTTCGCTCCTATTCAATTGTCATTTTTGTTTTGTTTAAATCTACGTCTGTATTGTATCAACAAAATGACGAAACTTTAGAAAAACTTTTCAAAGCTTGATATGGTAATGATCCAACCGGTTTCGGCCGTTATCGACTAGTATTTTAGGTTTGATGAAACTCAGTAACAAGTTTTTTTTTCTTTATGTGAATAACCCTTGAATTTATAACAAGATACTACCCCATCAGCATCTATTCCATATCTGTTACAGATAATATTTACAAAATTTCCATCTTGAAACCCACCCTTGTCTTGTGGTATGATAAATTTAATCTTGTTTTAGATTAAGGGTGGAAATATCTATTGCTTTTGGGATTAAACTTAACTCTATAAAACATGGATAGTTCTTTCTACTACCTTGAAGGGATTTATAAATGATTCTTCCCACAATAATTTTAACAACCCTTGCAAGTTATTAATAAGAGTTTTTAAGTTTTTAAGCCGGGTTTTTCACCCCTTTTTAATGTAAATCTTTGTTCATTAATATTCGATTAATGGTAGGTGCGAGAGATAATTCGCGTGTGCTCTCGGCAATATTTTTTTTTTTTATCAAACTGAAGAATATTTATGGAAAACTACCCTTGTTTTTGTAGTAAATTTATTGTAAATAACCTGTAAGTATTTGATTTTATTGTAGATTCAATGGAGTGATATCAAGGGTAGAAAGACTCTAGAGGGTTAAAGTTGGAACCTTTGGCGCATCCACCATTTTCATCCTACCTATGTATATTATAAAAAAAGACCTGTAGCTTATCATATCGAAATAGGGGTTTATTTTTTTTGGAAAAGAATTAAGACTTTAGACAATAACCGGATAGTTAGTTTTTACAAAATCGTTGTTTTTGTCGGAAAATATCGGAAAACTAATAGTGAAAACTTTTCTAGTTGTTGTAACGTTATTACGCGCAATTTATGATCTGTAACTACCCTTATTTGATAAGAAATTTACTGTGAATAATGTGTGATAATGCGATTTTGTCTCGGATTAAAGATTATAGTAGTGATGGCAAAAAGTTGTTAAGAGCCATAAGATTAGAACTTATAATTACCATTTCACAGTAAAGGTAATAGACGGGTTTCCACGTTTTTTTGTTGTTTAGTTTTCTCATCTTTTCACCAACGGTTGTTTTTTTTTTTTTGGTCTGTTAATCTTTATTTAGCAGGTGAAAGACAGTTTTTTCGATTATGGTCCGTCTAAAATAATAAAACAAATGGGTAATTACACAACGATGTGCACCTCTATGCGTGACTTGTTCCTGAAACTTACTATCTTGATGGTTATCAAACAGTGTGTTGTATAACGAGTAGGGAAAGTGGTAGATTTCACAGATAGTGTGTTGTATAACGAGTAGGGAAAGTGGCAGATTTCACAGATAGTGTGTTGTATAACGAGAAGGGAAAGTGGTAGATTTCACAGATAGTGTGTTGTATAACGAGTAGGGAAAGTGGTAGATTTCACAGATAGTGTGTTGTATAACGAGTAGGGTAAGTGGTAGATTTCACAGATAGTTTTATGTATAACGAGTAGAGACTACAACAAGTCCTATTAGTCTGCACCAGTTTCTTGTAGAATAGTTTTTTCTGGACTGCTCGCTACTTTCTTGTTATCTAGTGATTGCTATGACGTATGGACATAAATTCCCCACTCGGCATCATTCTCTGGTAGAATCGTTTTTCCGTACTGCTACTTTTTTGTTATCTAGCGATTGCTATGGTGTTTGTACATAAATTGCCGGCCTAGACTTAGAAGTCCTTTATAGTAAATGTTTGTGTTTGGGTAGAAAGTGCTGCTTTCTCTACACGTCATACACTACACTATTTATTCTTTTATTGGAGAGTTATACAATTTCCGACTGTGACACTTTATCGAATGCTTATCGATTAGGAAATAATCGGCTGTATCCACCCACCAATTCCATTTAATTACAAGATTCTAATCTCAGATTTATTGGAAAAGCAATTATTTGTGTTACACAAAATAAATAGTAAAAGCTAAAACATGTTTTATTTGTTCATTTTTCCTCACTAGTAAAGTAGTTCAATTGATTCAAACAATAACAAGTCATTGTTAAGTTAACATGGAAACTAGTAAATTGACAAATTTGGTTCTCTGTTCTCGAATATACACACACATCAATGTAGTAGAATTCTCTAGATTTTGTCGATGTCTGGTCAATTAGTAGTTAATTTGGTGCATCCATCCATTTCAACAAATTGTTTACACACGACAATGTAATGTTTGTTCCGATAAACAACACAAACTTTATTGTGCAAATTTAAAATAGTAGTAACAAGATTTAGACGAAGAATAGGGGAGCGCATCCACCATTTGTACAATTAGAAACGATTTAGATTGATAAGAGTTTTAAGTTGACTATTAAAGTGTCACTAAAACAAATAATTCCACTTTGTTCGAATTCAGTAAGCTAAATCTTTTAAAAAAAATAATAAAAAAAAATAAAAATATCGACTTTCGAACAGATTTTGTAGTTTCTTTACAACAAAATTTTGCCAATAAATTGACAAGTTTTGTCCATTTTAACACATATATCCAGGTAGCTAGCTAGTTTTTATTTTGTTCTTTAACCACCTGGCGCATCCACCAATTTCCCACAAAAATGCTTTGTTTTTTTTTTCGCCCGTTCTTCTTAAAATCTAGTTGACAGGCTTCATTTGTTGTTTCCTGTTGTTGTTGTTTTTTTTTTTTCGTAGTGGTTTTGTGAAAAGCAGAAAGGCACGAAATAATGTCAGCAAAAATTGGTGATTTGTTGAAAGGGGGAGAAAGAGATTTAGCTACAGGGGTGGTTTTAGTGAAGAAATTCTTATGTATTTAAGCCGATTTATTTCGTTGTAAAATGATTGAGAGAATTTACCAAATTCACGTTTTGTAATCTTTTTTAACATAATTTTCAATTCACTGTTATTGCAACCGATTACGATTAGTTTCTATTATCAATCAAAAAAAAAAGTGTTTTGTTTCATAACAAGAGAAAACTTCATTATTGAGCTGCTAATGTAAAGGGTCGATTACACTAAGCGACTTTGGTCGCTAGGCGCTGACATTTGAGGTGGGGCGCGCATGCGCATATTGCAAATCGCTATTGATGTAGAAGTATCCGGTAGATTCGATGGAAAATCGTCAAACGGCAACTCTGCTCATGTGTTGTAAAAATTGTAGTAACAGCAACTTTGCTTGCAGCGACTGGCGACTTAAGACGCTCAATGTAATCGACCCTTAATCAATATAGTGGAAAATGGTAGTAACAAATAATTATTATATTGGAAATGCCACGTGATCATTGTTATTATTTTCATGTTTTTGCAACAAATTCTCAAATCAGAAGCCGTCTATTCTCAAGTTGTCGTCTTGTTTTGTTTCAATAATAAAGACTTTTAAACTTTTAATGGAAAAAGGAATTATAGGTATACACGAAATGTCACGTTATAAAAGAACAGAGAATACGTTGTTATAAGCATTATAATGAAGAATTTATAAAGTTTTTACAACCGATTCTATAACTTAAAAACAAAAAGTTTTCAATTGTTTCCTATTCTTCGTTGATGATTTGATGAATTTTTAAATGGAATCAAAGCTATAATAGGGTGGGTCGATTACATTGAGCGAATTTTCTGTCGCTACTCGCCGGCGCTCTTAAGGCTCGTCTACATTGAGCGAATTTAGTCGCTACTCGCTGGCGGTTTTAGGGCTCATTTATATTGAAGTGAATTTAGTCGCTACTCGCCAGCGACTTTAACCGCCCAGTGTAATAAGGGTAGACTACATTGAGCGATATTTTTGTCGCCACTTGTCTGAGGTTTTAAGGCTCGTTTACATTGAACGAATTTAGTTGATACTTGCCGGCGGTTTTGAGGCTCCTTTACATTGAACGAATTTAGTCGCTATTTGCCAGCGATGTTAAACACCCAGTGTAATAAGAGTGGAAACCATTGAGCGAATTTAATAGCTACTTACTGGCGGTTTCAAGGCTCGTTCAGTTGCTACTCGCCAGCGATTTTAGGCGCCCAGTGTAATAAGGGTAGACTACATTGAGCGATATTTTTGTCGCTTCTTGCCGGAGGTTTTAAGGCTCGTTTATATCAAGCCAATTTTGTCGCTATTTGCCGGCGGTTCCAAGGCTCGTTTACATTGAACGAATTTAGTCGCTATTTGACGGCGATTTTAAACGCCCAGTGTAATAAGAGTGAATTATATTGAGCGAATTTAGCAGCTACTTACTGACGGTTTCAAGGCTCGTTTATATTTAAGCGAATTTAGTCGCTACTCGCCGGCGATTATGACCGCGCCCAGTATAATAAGGGTGGATTACATTGAACGAATTTAGTCGCTACTTGCCGGCGGTTTTAAGGCTCGTTTACATTGAGCGAATTTAGTCGCTACTCGTCGGCAACATTAAACTTCCAGTGCAATGAGGGTGGATTACATTGGGCGAATTTAGTCGCTACCTGCCGGCAGTGTTAAGGCTCGTTTATATTGAGCGAATTTAACTCGCTAGAGATTTTAACCACTCGGTGTGATATGGGAGTTGTTAGACGCTGAGCGTTGAACCGTGTGATAAAGAGATCTCTCTGTTTTGCCTCATGATTCACGGTCCGTGATTCGGACGCACTGTATTTGTTGATAATCGCCGGCGATTAGCGACTAAATTCGCTCAATATAATCGAGGCTATAGCAAATTTACTAGCTAGCGATTAAAGTCGAAACCGTTTAGTGACAAATTCGCAGTCGATCAGCGATTAGCGACTTCCTTATTACACTGATTTTGAGCGATTTTGGTCGCAGTGACTAGCTGGCGATTTCGTTCAGTGTAATCGAGGCTTATGTCACGTGATTAGAACTGTGACGGCGGTTGGAAGACTGTTCAGTGAGTAAGAGAGTATCACGTGAGTTACGTTACATTACGTTCCGCTCATTCTATACTTCTTTCGTTTGTGGATCATTGATTTTATGAGAGATACGTGAATTTAAAACGAGGAATTTAAATCTATTTCCGGTAGTAGATACCTACATATCCGATTTGATACAATTACAGCATTAGAGGAATAACAGTAAAAACGAATTTTTAAGGATTTAATGGATTTTTCTGAATTGCCACGTCATCAATAAGAAAAATATCCAATTTATTATCATCATCATCTTGGTTTCTTTCTTTATATTTAGTTGGTAGTTTTCAGTAAATCACCACACTAATTTCAGTTTATCATGAAAATTTTACATTAATAACAACAAACAATCAAAATAAATAAAAACCAAAAACAAATTGTATAGAATATAACATAACCTAAAATTAATTTGTAAATCAAAATGGCGCTATATTCAAATGACCTTGAATCGATTTCGATGTACTTCTCACACAAAACAGTATATTGTTTGTTCGATAAAAAAAGAAACTTTCGTCACACACATTTATCATTTTCTATTCATCAACTTTATTTAGAAGAGAAAAATGTTAATTTCATCTGGGAAATTACATAACAAAACCGAAACCGGTCTTCCAGTTTTCAAATATGACAACAATATATATAGATAGTTGGAAACTTTAATGCAGTTTGAAACTAGAACATTGTGCTTTACAAGTGCAAAACTTTGACTTGAATGATAGGCGGAATTGATCAAACGTAACCTAAAATTTATTTGTGTAAATCAAAATGGCGCTATAATCGAATGACCTTCAATTGAATTATTAATTAGTGAATCTAGTAGTCCGTTGCGATGTACTTCTCACATATAAAAACGACAAAATTAAACTAGCGGTTAAATTGGGGGCAATTTCACTCTGGTATTTTCAAGTTGTTAAATGTCACAACACATGACATTGATTGATAATCGTCCATAGATTGATTACAAAACATGCTCAATAGCCCTCTTACATCGTTCATCCTTTTATCAAATAGACATTTTTTTTTTGTTGGTTCGTTGCTTGCTTGCTTGGTTGGTTGAAAATATTCTGAATAACAATAACAACAACAAACAAACAACAACAACAACAACAACAACTGAAAATATCAGCTGCCAAAAGGGATACAATTTATCTTGGTTAAGAGGTGGAAATTTGCATCGTTTAATGATGGTATAAGAATAGAAGTCAAGCAGGGAAAAAAATAGCACACAAAACTGTTTGGCTTTCTTTCTTTTTTGATTTCAAATAGTGGAATATATGGAGAGAATAAGAAGGTTGGGTGTTTGGGCGGGAAATGAAAGGGTGTGTAGATTTCTTTTAATTTTTACTCTTTCCATCTCTATCCAACATCATTAAGATTTTAACAATAAATTATCCACATCAATTAATTAAGTCTCTCTTGCCCCTTTCTCTCTCTCTCTCTCTCTTCCTCTCTCTATATTTTTGTCTAATTTTCATTTGAATAGAGATGATGGGTGAAAGCGAACGGGGGCCGGCCTAAAATATGATAAATCGTAGTTTATATAGAAATGAAAAATTCCAAACAAAGTCTCTCCATTATGATAGAATATTTAATCTAAATTAATGTATATTCCATTAATTTATTATTCATTTTAAACAGGTTATGTCACATATCTTATCGTTTCTCTTTTCATAATCATAATAATAATAATAATAATAGAGCAAAAATGGTTGCAACGCTTTTATTCCATTCCACATTTAAACATCATAGTTGGCACGTTATAGCCGTGCTATTATCAAAGAAGGCGCTCTAATCTGCATATGTGACTTTACATATAATCTACTCCTATTATGTATACATATGCATAAAGTAATCTCGCTCTAGTAACTTATATTCCTATTTTCAAGAAACTCATATTCAGTTTCAGTATACTATAAAAGCTCCAGTTTCATAGATAACACCAAGGAATATACAGTTTCCGTATTTTTTAGCAAAAAAAATTGGCCTTATTGATAAAGGCGTTTTTAAATTTTTTTCGTTTTCAAAAATCGTCATTTTCATTGAAAACAAAAATCGAAAATTTTTCAATGTTTCGTATTTTAATCAATTTTAGTTGACCTACTTTTAGATGGCAGTTGAATTGATCGTCAGATGTGCTGACGTGTCATCAATACCTTTGAAATATGTATTTTTTATCTGTTGTTTTTTCTGTAAAGTGGGCGATGTTTCCATTAAACAATCGCCAGTTCTTCTCCTTATCATTACTAGTTTATTTAGACTGAATCAGTTCATACGTCAACAAATCTCAGTTTAATCACGTATTCCTATTTAAATTACGAAAAATTTGCAATCTTCCTCTCATTTTTATTCAATGATGAAAATGACGATTTTTGAAAACGAAATTTTTTTCTCATAAGATACACATTCCGAATTTTCAGCTGTAGTGGTTCTTTGCTTATTTTCGTATAGGATCTGAGAGATATTGACTTTTTTTTCATTTTAGAAACGGTTCTAACGATAAGGCCCATTTTGCTATCGATTTTTAGACAGAGTTCTCTCAATTTTTGCATTGCCAGTTATTTTTATTTCTTCTATTTGTTTGTTTTTGTTGCAATTTGCATCTTATTCGAATTATAATGAGGTGAATTTGTGTTCTATGAAGGGTTCTACAGTGTGTATTTATTATACATAAGAGAGTTTTGGAGAAGGCACCAAAAAAACCCACTGACCCACTGAAATACAACCCTCATTTGTGGATGAATTACATCATTAATAACTTTTGATCATAAATGTCAACGTAATAAGAGGATAATTCGAATCAAATTGGTAACTTTAAGTGTTGTTTGTTTTTAGTGTGTTGAACTATTCAATTAAATATTGAAGAACCGGTTTCGATCATATGAATTTCCTTCATATTGTTGATCGAAGTTGATCGAGTTAATTAAAACAAAACTCAGGTAGCGAAACCGGTATAATGTTACCAAATACAAATTACTTTTTGAATATGGATTTTATGAGCCGAAACCGGTTTTTATAAGTAACCTAATTTAACAAGATATAAACTGATTGTTGTTTGTTTTTTCGTCCGTTAATTTGATATTTGATTTTACACTCAAGCAGACAAAAGCCCTGAAAATGATCAAACAAATAAAGTTAAGGTATTCATCTACAAAATCCACCGTTTAAATGGGCTTAAAAGTTAATGTGTGTGTGTATTCAGTACAGGAAAGTTGAAAACTTGAATTGTTCAAAAGATTAAAAAGCATAAAAGTAATCCTGTTTTGTGTAATCCACTAATAAAGTTGTTGCTGTTACAAAGTCCAATCAACAGTACTAGCACTACTACTGCCACTACCACTACCATCATCATCATTATCATTATTATTATTATTATGGTTGAAAGAAGTGTATTTTACACAAACTACAAAGCGTGTAACAGAACAGAGAACTATTATCAAACTCTAGTAGTTAATTAGTGTTCGGCTTTGTAGAGAATGTTCAGCTTTCAGCTGAAAACTACTGAAATTAATATTTTTCATAAGTTTTCCGCATATTACAACTTTACAATATAATAGCGTTTCAAACTAATAATAAAACATACAGTCAGTTTCATTTGAAACGCACCACATTATTAAATATGAAGCTAGAGGTCTTTCTGGATGAAAAATACACACACCCGACTTTTACCGATGTCCGGTTAGTCGGAGGAGGTTTCACATTAACCAATAGAGTTCACCCGTTATATCTGATTATGTACGGTGGACGAGTTGATGATGTGGGCGTGTCGCCACCGGTGATCTAGTTTTCAACCTCTGTGTATTTTTGTTCCAGAAAGACCTCTAGGACTTTGAAGATTTCGGTAAAATTTATTAGCGGGTTGATGATAAGGAGTCACATTTCCACTTTGAGCAATGCCAACATTTACTCTTCTAGGCATGTTTCGGATGAGATTTCATTCAATTCGATCTCGTATTGAAATCGTAGCTTATCCAGATTGTCAGGAGGTTTTGCCAAATTTTTCAATATCTGACCGATTATGTCCCAATCTAATGACCGTGTAAGCCAAGGCAATATTTGCAACTGAGTTGGCTCTTAGTACCTTCTGGTAATGTCTACATGAAGGGCTCCAATACTACTGGGTCAAGCATATTTTCGATGTACCAATGGGCAATAGGACTTCCTGAGATGAACACATTTTCGGCTTGGCACGCCTTGATTCCTGGTGTTAAGAATTGTGTGCCTTCCTAGAGTAAACTGCAAATCTCTTCGTCCTTCTCATTGTCTTGATGATCCCAATTCCGTCATGCTTGACACACCCCATGCATTTCAGGCAGTGAATGGAAGACGTCCGTTTGGGCGGTATGAATATCGACCAAAAGATGGAATGCGTCTGTAAACTGTTGCTATTGTGATGTGGCAGTTCAGGACTCTCCTGTAATCCCTCTTTTGTACCTATGAGTGTAAGGAGCTGGTCTTCAAGTAGATTGTTACGACGGAACGATTTTCCTACCCGAAGAGGTAGTTGAAGACCTTCTTTGCATCATGCCAACAGTTCTGACTAGAGGCATCCTGGAGCGCCTAATACATCGTTTTACTAATAACAAAACACAACATACGTACTAGATGATGCATTTCATATGAAATTGGGTATGAATTGTACATTTTGTGATAATAATTCTTGCTTTTATGATAACGGAAATGTTGGAAAATATTAAAAGAAATCTTAAATTTGAAGAAATATTCCGTAAATGCTACTTGTATGTCTGTTTCCAATGGAAATATTGACAAATTCTCTCTTTCACTCTTCACAAGCAGACCCGCACACACACACACACACATTTGAAAGCTTGGAATTTTTTTCAAAGATTTTCCATCTAATTTTCATTGGAAATCTTTCAGTGATTCTTCAGGTGGAAATAAATCAAATTAGTTTGGAAGTTTTTCATTAAAAACTTGTATTAAATGGTATTCAAAAGAATTGTGATTTTGTTAGATTGAGATAGATGGCGGGTTTTTGTAAATATGTTGATATGTATTAGATGTGATAAAATATTTGTAATTTTGCAACATAGGAACCTTATAATTTCTATGACGTATCTCCATTATTGATTCAATCTAGATGGAAATCTGTCATGATTCAATAAATAAATTTGCATACGAACATATCGACGTATGTAAGTTTATCAAATTTATGCAATTCTTAATTAGTTATTTCTATTAATTAGCAAATAATCACAAAGATAACTTTGTTTGCATTGAAACTAATTGAATAAGCCATCTAGAGGAAATTCAAAGAACTGCTTTGCAATCGACTGCTAACAGATCTGAATCCATTTCTACAATCACTGTGACAAATTTTGCATATCCTTCCGTCTTGTAAGCTTTTCGAGTTGTTATGCTCAAATTGAGGTAGCTCCTAAGCCATTGCCCAAAATTACGTAGATAGCTTTTTATTACACTCAAGATTTTCTTTTGATTGACTTCTCAAAGTAGATTATAGATAAGAACGGTTATATACAAGTACCCTTCCAATACCACATCTAAATGCAATATCTTATCTTGAAGATTACAAGGGTCGTCAAAATTTTGAAGTCCATTGGGAACTTATACTTTAGGAACTGTTGTAAAATCAAGTGATGGGGAAATGCAATGGAAACTCCAGGCATGTGCCACCCCTAATTGGGTTCCTAATGTACAGATTTAGAGTGGTTGCGTCATCTCAGCAAGTCGCTCTGCTGTGATTCAAATGCCAGTTGACGATGCCAAAGTAAGGATTACACGATTTAGCAAAAGAGGAGGGGGTCTCTTAATAAGTCTGTCTGCGAGGGACTGCCATACTATCTGTGGTTACTAGACTAAAAAGTTTTCGCCCGCTCTTCGAAAAAAACGCATGAGGTACCTGAGAAATTAAGGAGTACCTACACATTTCGTAGAATTAAGGATGAAAGATGAGGTATTGGAAAACAATGGAATGAAGAGTAAGAGAGGAGATACTTTTTAGCTGTAGTTTGTGAAGCTAAAATATGCTAGTTCCTGAGGAATATAGACATTGACGACCAGCAATACTCGGAGGACTTTAACTAGAACTTATGCTACAAAATAGAAAGAATGCGCAATTACATACACTAAGGCAGAAAAACTGGACTTGTTCTCACTTCTTGCTTTCAAAAATTTTGCAAACCTTTGGATCAAGTGACAACGTGATGCTCGAACATCTGTTGCTCAAAAGAAGGCTACTTTGAAGTGTTTTGACTGCCTCTATTAGGAACTCTTGGTCTTAAGGTACAATCCCTATTTGAAGAGTCATCTAGGCAAATTTTGTTTTGAAGACTATAAGTAGAAATTGGAAGAGTGCTTTAGACAAACGGTTCCATTCTAGTAATCCCCTGGGGCGATATCTTCGAATTGCTTAGGTACTTGCAAAATTTTTGCCATACCACCTAGCTGAATTCTGTGAGCTTTTGGCAAGCTGTAGAAGCATCTACACCACCATAAGCGTCAGATTTGTGTTCAGCGGGTTTCGCAATGGCAATGCGGCGACTACACCCCCCAGAAAAAACTTTTAAATTTAACACCAATCATAAATAACTTGTCAAAGTTTCTTTCTCCATTCCGTATATTCAAAACGTTCCCGTTTTATCATATTTCCTTTCATATCTTCTCTATTTCATAATTTAACTGTCATTATTTATAAGATTTCCGTCTTTCATTTTCTTGTTGTTGTCATTTTATTACTATTTTTTTTTTTGTTTTGTTCATCATCTTCTTCTCTACAATGACCCAGTTATTCATAATCACTGACGCATACACTTCCGTTACAAGAATTCTGTACATAATTTATTTATATTTTGTTTCCTCTGCTGGTGCTGTTTTTTTTTTTTTTGTTTTGTCCCCATATAAAATACAAACAATTCCCCAGGTTCAACTGAAACAACAACGACAACAATTGGATTTTTTCCTCGTTGGTAGAACGTTAAAAGTGGTCGCTTGTTAATGAAAAAAAAAAAGAAAAATTTTTTAATTAATAAAACATCAAGTTTAATTGTTTCTATATAGAGTTAGTTGGAAGTAATTACGAGAGTTTCAGTTTGAGTTTCATTTGACGATTAATATTAGAGCGTAATCTTTTTATTTATCTTCAACTCTATTTACTGACATTCTAATTGCCTCCGTTATTCTATTAAAAATTCACCATTGTTTTATTTTGTTGTTGTTGTTGTTGTTGTTGTGAATATTCATTTCATAGTTTGTTTTTTTGTTCGATTAACCCGGGTTCAGGGGTCATTACGACTTCATTTAACCATCGACTTGTGAGAGAAGAGACGAAATAATTGTAAAAATTACAAATGAAAATGAAACGATCCTCTACTTTTCTTCTTTCTATATATACATTTCGAGTGGTTTTCCCCACCCTTTATCTTTCCCCATTACCCTTAAATTTTTGTTATAAAACAGAAATAAAGCTATGTCGACGAAAATCGGTTAAGATTCCTACTTTTATGCTCTTAAAAGAGATGAAAATTGAGAATTCTTACCGCTTTTAAATCAACATTATCGTTTAATATTTTCCTGGGGAGCTTTTCTTTCGTTTTTCTTACACACACACACACACACACACACACAAACAAACACAAAAAGAGACATAAAGCGAACGAGAGAGAGAGGAAATGGAATTCAACAACAGGTAATCCACTTTGTTATCATGAATGGTTTTGATAAGCAATTTTGCTATAATTATCATATCATCATCATCATTATTGATTTTATTTCTAGATAAGTTTAACTAAAACGTTAATTGGCTTTCAGTTTTATGTACAAAAAAAAAGAAAACACACGAGAAATTGTTCAACTGTAAAGGATAGAATTCGATGAGGCGTTTTTTTTTTGTCTTCTATTCTTTTTTTTTTGAAGAGAACTGTTAATAATAGAGAAATTTTCTTTTGTTTTGTTGGTCTTTTGATGTTACCAACTCTTATACGTATATAGATTAAAGTCTTTTTACTTTCTATACTTATTTAACATTTTGTGTTCTTTGTTACGAGAGTTGTTCGTTAAATTCAACCCATTTCTTTAATTCTCTTCAAAACCCACCCACCTAGTGTATACTCTAGCTTCAATAATATTGACCGCTTAACTTTGAAATAAACACACAAATCGGAGGCGATGCATTATTAGTGGTTTGTTCCAACGCTATAGGAGACGTAAATTTTGGGATTCGTAGGCTATTTGGAGTTTATGACTAAATTCAGTGATAATTCAAGCAATAGGTGTCGAAAACGCTAAACAGAAGACGCATTGACGCTAACCCTCCCTATAGTGATGAAATATGGATCGGCTCATACAATCGTGAATGTGTAATGTGGACATCTACAAAGTTTCAAAAACAATAGCAAAGTTCGTAATTCAAACAATGACATGATGCGTTTGATGCGTTTTTTTTTTTTTGTTAGCATTTGTTAACCACATTTGCATACTCTGTCTACGTTAACACTGACGACTTGACTCGAAAATACTACAGTAGCTTGTTCTAACGCTATAGCAGACGCTATGCAGATGACCAAATTAGATAAGGAACGTAATGGCATCCTTTGGAACTTGAGCAAGCTGTTTGTGCAAAAAACAATTAAAACGCTAGACACAGAACATATTGACGACACTAAGCCTGATAGTGATGAAACATGGATCTACTAGAGAGCAATTGTAAGGGTGTAATCTTGATGGAATACGTAGCGTCTCAAAAACTGCTATCGCAAATTATTTTGATGAACACAGTTGGAAGTAGTTGGTTTCAATAGTGTTTCAATGATTCACACTCGACTACCTTCCAGTTGTTCTGCATCATCCCATACTGTCCAATCATCATCCACTCGCTTATTGAATGCAAAAAACGTAGCCTTACGTTGCGTAAGCCATGCAAAGAAGCGTATTCTACTTTGGGATGCAGCGAGAAGTTGCACAAGCAGATTTTGCTACATTACGACTGTTTCTAGTTTAATTTGATTGGGTAACCCTTCGTTGTCGACTATCATCAACCAAATTTGCATATTCTGTCTACGTTAACACTGACGGCTTGACTCTAAAATACTACAGTAGTTTATTGTAACGCTATAGCGGACGCAACTTTTGTGATTTGTAGAGTGTTCGAATGGATGACCAAATTAGATAAGGAACGTGATCCTGCCAAACTTGAGCAAGCGTTTTTTGCAAAAAACAACTAAAACGTTAGATATAGAACATATTGACGCTAACACTGATACACTTGGAAGGAGTTGGTTTTAATAGTCCTTCGATGCTTCACACTCGACTCCCTTCCAGTTGTTTGTATCGCCCCATACTGTCCAATCATCATCCACTCGCTATTTAATGCAGAAAGTGTAGCGTTACGTTGCGTATTTCATTGTAAACTTTGGGATGTAGCGAGAAGTTGCACATTACGCCTGTTTCTAGTTTAAAATGATTGGGTCACCCTTTCTTGTCAACTATCTTTCAACCACATTTGCATACTCTGTCTACGTTAACACTGACGGCTTGACTCTAAAATACTACAATAGCTTGTTCTGACGCTATAGCAGACGCAACTTATGAGATTTATGGATTGTTCTAATGGATGACCAAATTTGATTAGGAACGTCATCCTTGAGCAAGCTTTTTGTGCAAAAGACAACTAAAACGCTAGACATAGAACATATTGACGCTAACACTGATACAGTTGGAAGAAGTTAGTTTCAATAGTGTTTCGATGATTCACACTCGACTCCCTTCCAGTTGTTTGTATCGCCCCATACTGTCCAATCATCATCCACTCGCTATTTAATGCAGAAAGTGTAGCGTTGCGTTGCGTATTTCATTGTAAACTTTGGGATGCAGTGAGAAGTTGCTCAACTACGGTATGGCTCTTTCTAGATTAATTAAGCTACAACGCTACTGAATTCGTACAAGTGAGAAGTCGTCTGAATTACAGTAGACGTGGTATAGACAGCGTTGGTAATAACAATTCTGACAACAATAGAATGATGGACGTTGGAAAAGGATAGAAACAACCATATAACCGTATAGATTGGAATATTTTGTAGAGAAATGCCTGTCAATCAATGGTGTGCGGTTCAGTTTTGGAAAAGCAGCAGCAGCTACGACCACCACGACCACCACCACGACGACCACTACCACTATCACCACAGTGGGCCAAGTTCTCATGACAGCTAATTAATCACACGATTACGTAATTGAATGTCTTGAAAGCTTGCATAATAGTGGTTGGTGTTGTTTTTATATAGAAAACTAATTGTAGCGTCATCCTATCCAAAAATTTTAGTGACTTTTGTTGTAGTAAAAAAGAAAAATTGATATTTCTATATGAAATAGAACAAACGATAGAGATGGAGGTACTTAAATGAATCTGTTTTTGTACGTGTTCGTCTGTCTGTTTGTCTGTCTGTTGGAGAATATCAAATTTTCTATGCATCTCTCGTAGGTAGATCTACTGGGAATTTCTACTGTCATGTGTTGATATTTTATCTTATTCCAAATATAAAACTATTGAACAAACTCCAATAATAATAATAATAATAATAATAATAATAATAATAATAATAATAATAATAATAATGGCCATAGAGAAATCAGTGTTTTACTGTAAAGACAAAATGATCATTTGAATAATGGAATAGATCGTGTTGTTGCTGTGTAGTAGTGACACTAACAATAAAACAAGAAGAAATAGAAACAAAACATTATACAGATATGGAAAAAACTTAGATGGATGATTGTAATAAAATGGAAATCCTATTAGATTTTCTAGTTTTCTTCTCGTCCATAATAAAAATGAAAATGAACAGTAGTGGTGGTGGTAGTGGTGGAAATTGAATAATTTACTGTTTGGAGAAGAGACGAATCGACTCCATTAAAGCGATTGAAATATGATGAGGGTTTTTTTGGTAATAATACTAAAAAAAAAAATTATGATATATATAGTATATAAAGAGAGAAGACACAAACACACACATACAGACAAGAAAAAAATGGCTAATAGTTTGATATAAAAAATGACATCAATTTGTTCTACTTCATTAACTGATAAGTGGCTTTTTGTTCCGGAAAAGGCGAAGGACGATTCGATTGCTTTTAGTTTTCATCGCCTGGCGCATCCACCATTCTTTCTTTCTTTTTTTCTTTCTTTCAAAAACAATAAAACAATAAATCGCACAGATTTGTTAATCCTGTGACTATCAAACAATCTATTATTCTGTTCTGTGCAAAAAATAAAATGTTGTTAAACACAAACAGTTTTTGAGGTACATTACGTTGGGTTTACGAAATTTTTGAGTTGTTTGGTTTAGAAGTTTGCTTCATTTCAAAAATTTCACCATGCCTAAGCGAAGATTTTTCGGAGATTTTTGCTTCAGAGGAGACAAAAGGTTTTGCTTTTTTGTACACTTTAGCCGGCAGTGTTTTAAGAAATTACTAGTTTTATGACCAATTTTTGTACTGCAATATTCCAAAAACCGGTTCTAAACTTACGATTCTATAGCGTTCTTAATGCTCATCATCGAACAAAGCAGTTGAGTAAAACTGGCTGCTCAATTGAGTCAGCCATGACGATTACCAATTTTAGCCAAGCGAATTCACCAGTTTCTACTGTAAACTGTAATGTTCTAAGTAAACTAGTCCAAAGAAAGGATAGTCGGCTTTTTGGCTTGAACTGGTTGTAAGTCCAATTGAATTTCAATGCCGTGCCGAAACAACTGTCTAAACCCCATTAACAAATAGTTATTACGTAGGTAGCGTTTGCAAATTTTTTGACACGATTATGGTTTTGTAATAAACGAAGCGAATGGACTGAGAGTTTAGCTGAGTACATAGTTTTTCCAAAGGTTCTAAGTGACAAATCATAATTCTTCCAGCGTTTTCATTAAGCTAATCCAAAGAAAAAATATTCTAAAACACTACTTGGTCGGCTTTTCGGCTTGAACTCATTGTAAGTCCAATTGAATTTCAATGCCGTGCCCAAACAACGCTCTAAACCTCAAACAAATGGTTATCGAGTAGGGAGCGTTTGCAAAATTTTTGACACGGTTATGGTTTTGTAATAGAAGTATCGAATGGATTGAGATTTCCACACAATACATAGTTCATCCAAAGGTACCAAGTGACAAGTTATAATTCTCCCAGAGTTTTGAACCTTGTTTCTAGGTAGCGCACACCAAAAAAAGAACATTCTAATTTTTCTTCTCATCTGTTAACCGGAATTGTAACTCTTACACTGTAGTTTGTTTCTGTTTTTCTCATTGAAACTCTGACTCAACTATCAGAAACGCCAGATTTGAATCGAATTAAATCTCTATGGAAGCAGTTAGTCCATACAGTAAGCTTGCCAAAATCTAGACATTTTGGCAATTGCATCATTTCGTTAACAAAATGTTGGATGTGCTAGGATCTCTTTATAACATTCTGAAATTGTTTATTCAGTCTAGACCCTGACGCATCCGCCATTTTTCGCCCACAATCAACAGTGCGCATGTGCTTAGAGTGTGGAGACGTACGGCCAACAGTACGTACGTCACATGGTCCACTATTAGCCCCCATTTTGTCTTCCTTTCCGATTATTAGCGTATTTTTCGTGTCTAAAGCAATTGCAACCACCAAAAATACTTCACATTTAATTAAAATCCTCCATTTCATTAGGCAAAATAATGAAATATTGTGAATTATTATTATTGAAAGAGTGGCATTTATTGTTTTACAGAAAATTTCATAAATTGTATTACAAATACGTTGGAAATTTCCCTAATTTTCACATCATTTATTTACAAAATTACCAACTTTCCACAATAAAACAATACAATTTTCATACGAAAATTCAATTTTACATCAAATTTAACTTTTGGAAATTTTTAATTAGAAACTCTATTTACCAAAAACAAAACCACCCAACACACTACAATTGTTATTAATAATAATGAAAAACAATAAATGAATAAATAGCTATTTTCCACAATAAAACCTACACGATTAATTAATTTTTGACTCAATAAATATTAAAAATTAATCATTCTAACCACTCGTTTTGTCACGATAGAGAAAAAAGATGATAAAAGAAATATCCATTTATTTTTTTTGCTGCTCTTCATTTCATTTCTCCATCCTACACACACACACACAAATATTACCCTTTAGCCAAATATACTTTTATCAGTAAAAAGCTGTGTCTTAATACTGTAATTTATTGTTTTAAAACTGGAACTTTTACAACAAACACACACACACACAGACATCCAGAAAGACAGAGGAGAGATAGACAGAAACGACAAAAAAAAAAACAACGTACGGGTATAGTGAGACGTTTTTGGATTACTCTGCTAATAAAGTCTGCAAGAGGGAAAAAAAGACTGTAACAGGAATTGGAGCTTGAAAGAATAACTACCTACATCAACTAACCATTTATATCGTTTCGATGGATAGATAATCATAATAATAATAATAATAACAATAA
>JAZBGY010000490.1:0-57527 GCA_037414755.1 Lydus trimaculatus | reverse complement strand
ACCCATCTTAAATGTATTTGAATTTCTAAATTTCACGGGCGAAGTCGTGATGAGCCTGCTAGTAATCAATAAATGTAGTAATACGAACCAATAAATCGGTAGATCTGCCGGAAAATGAGTACATCTGGCTCTGTTGGAAGCCAGAGGCATCACATATATCCAACATAATAAATAAAATATCCCTAGAACTGACAACACATACATAACCTTAATTTATACAAATAATTTGACAAATAACAACATTGTAGCAATTTTTTTGGAAAAATTAGCTTTTTCAATGGCTCTTACTGTAGAACAATGTGATATTTTATTAGAGTAACTATCGTTAAATACAGTAATTTTAATTATAATGATTGAAATTTAATTTCCAGAATTTTAGATGCAAATAATGTAAAAAATCATACTTTAGAAAGTTTATCAAACGATTTACACAAGAAATTCGATTCTTGTGATTATTTTAAAGGTAAATTATTATAAATAATGTAATTTATAATTAAAGATAAAGTTTTTATAGTTGGATCATGTCTAGTAATGATGTTACAACAAGATTTATTAAAAGAACCAGAACAACGATTAGTTGCAATTACATTATTACACGAATTATATAAAGGCGAATCATTACCAAATACACCATTTGCTAATGTGTTCATTCATCTTTTAGTAAGTCTCTATTATTAAATAAATGTTTGAAATCGTCAACAAATCAATTGTAGCATCCACCTGTTATTGAGAACAATATCGGTGCACCACGTCTTGAATATCCCGGCCAATTACCACGTTTATCACCACCAGAAAAACAATATCTAACTCAACTATTATCGGATAATTCTAAAGATATTGTAAGTTGTTTTGTTTTTTGTTAAAAATTAAATTATAATCGAATATTGATTGTTTTTGTTGAAGTTATTGAAAAAAACTGCAATTCAAATAATTAAAAGTGAAGTAAATCCACAGATAACTGCAGATTTTTCATCAATTGAATTATTATTAGCTGAAAAACAATCAGAATTACCACAAACATGTAAAACTGGTATACCAGTAATTCTATCATTACCAGAACGAAATCATAGTTTATCATTAGATGTGCAAGATAATTCGACAATTATTAAGAAATTAGTAGTAGGTGATAATGCACCAATGAATCGTGTATATCGACCGGAATTTGTAACATTAGCACCACCATTAATGAGTTGTCAAGATGAAGTATAATTTCCAGTTAATTAATCTTTTAAAATAAAATTTGAATAATTTGTAGTTAGTTTGGTTAAATCCGACTAATACAAAGGAACATACAGTAGCTTATGATACAACAATGTGTGTACCTGATACTGCCGGACAGGAAGCGAGACAATTGATGAATAAAGCGTACAAGTCAGCATTATCGTTACAACAACAACAACAGTTATTAACGGAATTAGAGAATGATTCTAAATTAGTCTATCATATAGGTTTAACACCATCAAAGGTGTTTTGTTTGTTTTTTCCCTTTATCGTTAAGCATTAAGCGTATTTTATTTGTAGCTACCTGAATTAGTTGAGAATAATCCATTGATAGCGATTGAGGTTTTATTGAAATTGATGCAATCGAAACAGATTACTGAATATTTTAGTGTATTAGTCAATATGGAAATGTCTCTACATTCAATGGAAGTTGTAAATCGTCTAACAACAACAGTCGATTTACCAACTGAATTCGTACATTTATATATTTCAAATTGTATATCAACATGTGAAACAATCAAAGATCGTTATATGCAAAATCGATTAGTTCGATTAGTTTGTGTATTTCTACAATCATTAATTCGAAACAAAATTATAAATGTTCAAGTATTTGTTGATTGTTTTCTCGTTAATTATTTATAGAAAAACAATCATTTTTAATTTTAGGAATTATTCATCGAAGTTCAGGCATTTTGTATTGAATTTAGTCGAATTCGTGAGGCTGCAGCATTATTTCGTCTATTAAAACAATTAGAATCTGGTGAAATTGGTCCAGTTTCGTCGCCGCCCACTACTACAACAAAATCCAAATTGGAGGGATAACTATTGTAATTGTTTGTTATTAATATAAATAAATTATATTTTAATAGTTTTTATTGAAAATCTATATTACATTTTGGTAAAGATTGTTGTAAATCCCCCACAATTTTCGTTTTATCTTTAACATAAGGTAAACCGGATAGTTTTAATTGATTCAAATTTGTCAATATTTTCAAATAATTCAAACCAACTTCTGTTATATTGAAACAACTGGAAATTTGTAAATAATTCAATGTATTTTGTAATGGTGATAGACCTTCTAATGCTTCATTTTCTAAATAAGAACATTTATGGAAAATTATCTTTCGAATATGATGACAACCTTTGAAATGATCAAAACCGTAATGCATTATTGATGATTCAGATGCATTAATTTCTTCAATGAAAAATCGTATATTCTCCGATGGTAGATTATTATAATTTGTTAAATAATCTTTTTGTCCGACAAATTTAACATTTGCACCATTTTTCAATAACCATTCAGCACATGTACGATCAGGACCAAATTCTTGACGACGACTTTCATCAACTTTATTGAAAATTATATTTAACCATTGGAAGAAATTGCGACAATTATAATTTATTGGGGATTTACAAACAGTTGAGATTAACGACATATTTTAGGTAGGTGATACGAAACGATTTAATGTCAATAGAGTTACGTCAATGTTTCGCCTTTTGTTACCTGATCAAAATAAACAAAAAACATTACCAAAAATGATTATAATCATTCAACATTTATAACAAAATACTTACACAAGCTTCTAGATAGTCGATTTTTCTTTCTAATGTTGTTAATTTCTCGTTTAATCCAGCAAGTTTTGAACGACAAGACAGATCTACAATTAGAATTTTAGTCAAATGTCTGTAGGTGTGTCTTTGGATCAACAATAAACTCACCAAATGAATTAAGAAAATCTGTAATCTTTTTTATACTAACTGTAATAACTTCAATATATTCTCGATTGACCCAATCTTGTTGGATTAGTTTTTGGACAGCTTCCCGGGGTGGAATAGCCATTCTTTTATTGCGTATTATTGCAATTTTGAACTGTTTGACAGTTGTTTTGATTAATTCGCTCAGATTTAGTCACAGAAATAAAAATTCCCTGTTATTTGTTGGCTACACTGCCATTGTGTTTCTGTGGTGGTGAATGCGGGAAATTTAAATGAAGATAATCGAGCGTTTATTCATTTGTATTCATTTAAGTTTCCCGCGTTTGCGAACTTGGAAACACAGCATTGCTGCCAACATATATCTGGCAGTTTGCAATTCTTAAGCCGCATTCCCACGATTACGGAGCGGACATGTTGCGCAGCTTCAGGTTTTGGCAAATGGCCTATTAGCATCATGGGGATGGAATGGAGATTGAAAAACAGATTGCTAGCATTCCAGAGCTGCATTGGGGTTGTAGGGCGGTATACCTGACCGTACAATAATGAATTTTTTATAAATATTTTGACGGATATCGGCAGATTACGTCTAAAAGAAATCCCCTAGTTGAGGACAAATTCGAAATTATTAATAATAAATAATTTATTTAACAATAAACATTGCAAAAGTAGGCGGCAACGTCGCAAATATCAATTAAATGACTGTGGCAACATTGCAAATGACATTCGCGCGAATATACAGTATGTTTCACGTTACACTGCAGCTCCATTATTTGTATACGAAATAAGAAATGGCTTAGAAGAACACAATATTGATACAATATAAATACAATATGTAACAGTAACATCATGGTAAAGGTGCCTTTATAGGTAGTAGAGTTTAGCAGTTAAGAACTAAAGTCCGTTATTCCAAAATAAGTGCCTTGATGAAACTGCAATTTGTTGACGTGGCATGTTTATTTTATTCAATTAGAAATCATTCTGTTTTTTTTTTAACGAGTGAGTTATGAAGACAACCTTCAAAACCTACCGGTATAGGTCTGGCATGAGATGGACAATTATAATAGTCTGTTTTGAGATTTTATTGATAATACATTTAAAACTGAAATTCTAATTGTTGTTAGTAGTAATAAATTATTTATTCATGAATGAACTTCTAAACTTAATGGCTTTCTAATGCAATTCTAATTGAAGCTCTAAATAATTTATAATTGGGTACTCATTGTATGAAAGTGCAGTTTCGTTTACAGTTTCAAGCAAAACACAACAAATGGATTTTAATATAAAGCGAATGCGACTAAATGGTAAATTATATCAACATATAGTGGTGATTAAATTTTGTTGTAATTATTCTAATTTCATTTTAGATGATTGTTTAAATTTTTTACGATTTATTTGTAAAGATTTTTTTGAAGTTAAAGTCATCAGAATCGTCTATTTTCTAATATTAATAATTGTTACTGCTGTATTTTTAATACATTGTTGTTACTTTTATCTTAAATCTGAACTGGCGATATTTGTACAATATTTACCAATATTTTCTATTTCAGTTTATGTAAGCCAATTTTCAAGATTTTTAAATTAATTTTATAAGTTGTCAGTGGCAGATTAAGAAGGTTACAGGTCCCTGGCGATAAGATTTGCCTCAACATGAGTATGCATTTCTCTGTGTTAAAGAGAGCGCTCTCAAACATCGTGACGTGGGGGAAGGGGGTACAGAGTAGGATGGATAAGTACTTGCTAGAGCAGTGATGAAATGAGATGGAAATATATACAGGCTGCACCTCACGGATGTTTATGTCGAGTAAAAACAGTATAATATTTTCATTAATATACTTTCACTTCTAAATATTGGTTACTGCTTATATTTTCAAATGATAACATCTTTCGATATAACAAAAGCTGTTTTTAAGTTTGTAAATAACATAAACCTCGATATCGGAGCTCCTCGAAGCTTGGGGACCCCAGCGACCGCCACGTCCGACACCCGCTTGATCCGCCACTATGACTTGTAATTAACGCATTCTGTAACCTACCATCATCTGTTCTATTTCTCTCGTATTCACATCAGACAGTTTGTGTAATATTCTACTAGATGATGTGTAGGTGTCAGTTTGCTTGAATGTGTCAGACAATAGGTTGTTATGTTCACAAATCGAACTGTGACCGTTTTTTTGTTCATTTGGTTCACACAACATTTTGATTTCGATTAGTGAATATCTCTGATCGTTCTAAGTTGTCGAGCGATTTGTAGATATAGATATCCACTTGTTCATATAGGTATGTTGAATTAACTCTCTTCTTTTTCACTACCATTGTTCTTTTCACAAAAGTCTTCCAAATGGTCTTAACACCTACACTAGGTTGGCTGTGTTTTCTCAACGTATGCCATGTCCATTCTCTCGTGCATGCTGTGCAATACCCGATTTTTTGGTTTTATCGGTTCTGGTTTGCCTGTACTCTTTCCATCTGATGCATAGTAGTCAACCCGTTTCTCCTATGTATGATTCGCCGTATTTGCATGGAACAATTCATACACGACTTATTGTTAGAGAGTGTAGCCCTCTAACATTATGCGTGGACCTAAATATCGTTGCAATGTCGTAATCTCTTGCGATTCTATATGGACATATGCAGACAAACCTTTGACGTAAGGAAGGGTGATCTTCGTTGAAGGTCTCTCACAATATGTGTCTCTGGGTCAGACTTTGTTTTAAGTCCTTCATTATAGTTTCTACTTCCTTGTTCATTGATTCTTCATTATTACATATTCGATCTTCTTGTACAATGTCAAATTCTATGTTTTGGGGATCTGAGTAGTTGGATTACAAGTATTGTTGCGTATATGTCGGCTTTCTGTGGGCGGAGGTCTCTATGCGTCCAATGCATCCGTTTTATTCCATTGTGAATTTGACTATGGGTGTTACACGGTTGACGCTAATCCATAGCCCGGCTATGACTCCACATTTAAAAGGTGTCGTCCACATAACTTAACCATAATTCAAATCACTCCATATCAATATTAAGGACTACCAGAGATAAAGCTGAACCTATTGGAAAACGGCTTTCTTGAATATAAAGCCTGTTTTCTAATTGGAAATAAGAGTTTCTTAGTCAGTGTCTTTTCGATTAATGTTTCACCCTCCGATAGCCGGTTGAGTATAATGTCCACTGCCTAGTCTAAAAGAATGTTTGTGGAAAGATCGAAACTTTCATAAAGGCTTTTACTACTTCTACAAGGTGGTTTGGAGTTTTATTCGAAAATCGAGACGTGTGAAACAAATGAAGATAGTGGATGACAGTTCGATTTGTGTGTTTTTTAGTAAACGTTTGTAAATTGTTTCTTGTTTGGTTTTAGACAATCTGCGCAATTTTACATGTATTATATCTACCCCATTTAATGATAAATGTAGAAAAATTCTTTTTTTGGTCATTGGATAGCAAAATGGTACCAGAAGAGATTAAAAATAGTTGTAAATTGTTGAAAGTCTATTTACTTTTCAATTTTTTAATACTCTTATTAACGATTATTAAGCTTTCAAAACCGACAAAATATGATTTAGATGATGATTTAATTTTAAAACTTTTAACAGAAAATCTGCCAATTTCTATAAAATGGATATATTATTTTTCATTTAGGTTGATAGGGATGCTTGTAGCTTTTATCTCATACACACCAGTTTATCAACTTATTTATTCAATTGAACATTTGAAATATCAATTATTATTATTAAATTATTATTGGAAAAATTTAACTGATAAAATTAACAACAATAATAGTATTGATATATTGAATGATAAAAATTATCAAAACATTATTGAGAGACATTTAAAAGTTTTATTAAAGCGTTATATTGAAATCGTAATGTAATCATCTTTCAGTTACTATATTTTTCAATTAAATTATTAAGATAAATGTAAATTTTAGTATTTTACGAACGACATTAAATCAATTTCGAGTATATTTTGTAGCAGCTCTTCTAGCAGCCAGTTTTATGGTGATTGGTTTTATGATAATGGCAGATAATGTATATTTTGATTTAATTCCTTTCAATAAATTACAAATTCTTTTTATTTTTGTAGGCAATTAGGAGAGATGATTGTTCGAAAGCAGTCATTGTCTGTTTAGCTATGTGTATTGGTACTGGTGCTGCAGTTATATGGTCACAAATCTACGAAAATCACGTACATTAATTTAAATAAATAAAATAATCCTCAATAGTAGGCTTTACACTGACGCTCTTAACCGCGTAATTTAGGACGTTCACTTACAATCGCGCGCGCAAGAGTGGCTGTGTGAAGGCAATGTTGGAGCGTGCTTTTTCACGTATTGTGGACACGTCAGGATTGGACGTTCCAACAGGAGTAGCATTTACACGTACGCTCTTAACCGCGCGCCTAAGGAACGTGCGAAAATAGTCACGCCAGTTGTACACGCCAAAAGACATGCAATCCCGCACGCCGAAATGTGCCGTGTAAAGCGTTGTCAACGCGCCATTCTACACTTCTAGCAAGGACGCTTATGCCGCACTTAAAATTTTACGTTTAAATTCGTAAATTGCTCTTTCTGTGCATGATTGGCGTGGCGTGTGGAATTTCTAACTTGTTGAAATTTTTTTACACGTTCTTATTTCTTCGTTTGTTTGGTTACGCACAAAAATGGACGACAGTCTTAAATTATCTTTAGCTATTTTTTGAATGTCAATTGTTCAAATATTATTAAAATATATTTAAATAATTTTTTTCCTTCTTTACATACTTCTAGACAATTAGCCCTAAAAAATAGACATATTATTTGATAACAGTAATAACGATAAAAAATGAGTTCATTCTAGTAAGTTTATTAAAGCCAATAACATTTGCTAAATAAAAAAATAATGCTGGTAATAATATACATTTAATAAATGTAAGACAAGAAAAGATTTGTTTTAACTTAGACTTTTCCGGGATGCAATAATTTGGAGCTGCGCAGTCAAATGGAGTGTCCTTTGCAAAATCGCGGGGTCCAAATGTGGTACGTGTAAACGACAGTTGTTTCTAAATCCCACGAGCCACTCCAGTCACTCGTGAAAATGGACACGTACAATCTTGCGCGCGAGACAAAACGTCAGTGCTAAGAGTGTGGAATGGCGCGTTGACGACACTTTACACGATACATTTCGGCGTGCGGGATTACGTATGCTTTGGCGTGGCTGACTGGCGTGTTCAATTTCATGCGTTCCTCAGGCGCGCGGTTAAGAGCGTCCGTGTAAAGCCGGCTAATGTCTCTCTTGATCTTCGATGATAGAGTTAAGGGTCGATTACATTGGGCGACTTTAGTCGCTAGACGCTGGCAGTTCAGGTGGGGCGCGCATGCGCATATTGCAAGTCGCCAAGTGATGTCGATTACACACAGCGAAGTTTCCAAGTCGCTAACAGTGTTGTTACCAGGTATACGGTACATCTGACGCAAAATCGTCAAGTGGTAATACTGCTCCTGTGTTGCAAATAATGTAGAAACCATAGCAACACAGCGACTAAAGTCGCTTCATGATTATTACACACAGCGAATTTGTTCGCTGCGTCTAAACTCGCCAGCGTCTAGCGACAAAAGTAGACCGGTCGGCTACTAAATACGTAGGCGCCGAGCGTCCAGCTTCTTCTAAAGTCGCTCAATGTGATCGGCCCTTTAGAGATGAGGATATGTGTAGGTACAGAATTTTGATTTATTTATGATTTTAAGGCTGAAGATTGTGTAATGTTGATAAGAGATGTACGATGGTACGAATTTAATCGGAATAATCAAAAATTATATTTAAATTTATTGATATTGACAACACCAAAGAATTGTATACAATTCACTAAACAATTCACTATCAATTGTGAATTTTTAATTATTGTAATATTGCTATGATTATAATTATCATTAATTACTGTTCATAATTTAATTAAACTTGTTGTATTTTACAGTTTCTCAAAAACTTATATACATTCGTATCAGTAATGGTAAGAATGAAATATTCTCATTAAATTAAATTAAAATGAAGATAGTTGATGAATGTTGAATCAAATATATTGTGTTATGTTAGACTTATATGTTGTAGATTGTACTATTATAACTATTATACACTAATAAACTATAAAAAAAGAAATATAAACATAAAATATACCAAAATATTAAACATGTGTTGTCTTTTCCTACCCAACAGGTACGTTCTGACAAGCTGTGTAAGCAGTACACAAAATACCTCGACCGGAATTCGAGTCTAGGATTAACGGACCCAAGTTCTCGCACAGGTAAAAGACTTTATGTGGACCGGAATTCGTGTGCACCTAGTGTAGGCACCCTAGCAAGGCCATATCGTGGACTAGCTCATTTCGTTTGGATAAGTTTATCTCACTGAAATTAACTTCTTAATTCTTTCTTGTAGTTCAACATACAATTCTGGGAAATGTTCTCTTCTACTCTGCGATCTTAAATTACAAGAATATAAAGCTATGCAAAAAAAATTGCGTTCATACTGGGATTGCCCGCAATTTTGGCACCCAAATTGAAGAAATTAAGAAACCCTTAATAAGAAAAAGTGGTAGTTCAAGTGATGAAGTTTACAAATGATTTTGGCACCTTAAATTTTTTTAATTAATCTTTCTACCGTTAAAATGCTTGTTCAAGTTTTTTTTCAATTGATACTAGGCCCGATTAAGTTAAGTAGTGATGCGAAACTAGTTGCTACCATGCTAATGAAATTAAATAATTATTGAGAATTTTCCAAGTGCAGCTCTACCACAAAGATTCAAAAAGCTCTCTGCAATTTTCTGTTTTGTATCCAATACAGCAGCCAGTGTGATCCTTTTTCTCTTCATTGCATAATAAATTAGTTTTAACTGTAACTGCAGCTAGTCTTATGAGGGACATTTGTTAGTGATGCTTACTGTATGAAACGCTATAACAAAGATAACGATAAAATTCTATAAATGCGCTCCTTTTGCATACGGAAGGCTGAAACTACACGAACGTTCCTATTGACAAAGTAGGTACGGACTAAATTATCGCTGACTGTTGATAATTTTGTTGGTTTTTTGTATAAAAAAATCAATGTATTGGAAATTGATTAAATTGCAGTAAAAGAATTATGTATCTAGTTTGGTTTTGATGTGTTTTTGATGTATTTCTAATTATTTTGTTTGATTCTTGAATTAATCAGCAAGTTTTGATTATTTCATAATTTTGATTTAAAGTTCAGTTTCAAACTTCGTCAACACAGGTAATTCATAAAATTATAATTTTTGTTTGTGGAAGCCCTACCATTATTTGGTGAAACATGTACAATATCCTATAAGTATTATTACGTAATATCGTAATATCGTAATTCGTAATAGCGGTTAGTGTAGCGCAGTGTAGTGTAGTGTTAGTGTTTTGTGAATGGTATGGAATACAAGGCAGGTCGGCTATTGTTAAGGATTCAGCGAAAGGGTAATTTATAAAATATTTTGCTTAATCAGCTCTTTACATTTCCTACTTTTCATTATTGCAGTAAATCTAAGAGGACGTAATGAAGGCGGCTGTCGCACAGGCTGAAGAGGACACCACTAAAGGTAAGTTTTGTAAATTTATCGATTCAAAATTTACCAAATAAACAAAAAATACAGTATATAGCACAATTTAAATTCCTTTCGAATCTCTTTTGTTAGGGCTTCTGTTTCTTTCCATACATACTGTGTGCCCGAACATTTCTGACATTTATTGTAAAATTATCCTGTAACTACCCCAATAAACGACCGTCCAAATGTTTTGGTAAATACGGATAAGAATGGTTTTAATAAACGACTATTAAAGTCTCTGTTCGGTTATAACGACTACGTTTTTGAAGAAAATCTGATTTGCCAAACATTGCAAAAACAAGACGAGAAGTATTGTGAAGAAAGTAAATAAACAATTAATTACAAAATGTATTTTATACATTTATAATAAATTAAATTAATTTTTTTTTTTGTAAATACATAATACATTTACTGTTGGTATTTAGTAAAGCTCAAAAATACCTGTTCTAGACTGCATTGTCCCAAAGAATAGTCTTCAATATTTAATTCTCTTTTACTTCTTTCTAAAATACCAAACATTCGCGACCATGGCATATCTGTACTGACCAATTGATACGTCAACAGTTCTCTATGTTTCTCTTTTAATATAGCACCATGAAAATATGTTTCGATGAAATTTTCTATTTCAGCACTCTCTGCTTCTAAATTTCGACTATTTTCTGATTTCTTCAATTTAATAACTAATGAATAACCTTGTGCAAATTTATTTTTCAAATGTTGCGTTGAACCCAAACATTGGAAATTACCATTTACCATTACAACAAGTCTTGTACATAGAGCTTCACATTCTTCCATACTATGTGATGTTAATATAATACATTTACCTTTATCACGTAATTGAGATAAACAATTCCATAAATAACGTTTTGTAGCTGGATCCATACCAGTTGTTGGTTCATCAAGAAATATTACAGGTGGATCACCAATTAATGCAATAGCTGTACTTAATTTACGTTTATTACCACCACTTAATTCTTTAACTTTTTTATCTAAATGTTTATAAAAATCGAAATCATGTGCTAATTGTTCACCAACTGTATTACAATCATCTAATGGTATACCACGTATTAAACCAAACATTTTTAACGTTTCCCGTGCTGTTAAATCATCTAATAATGCATCAAATTGTGGACAATAACCAATTAATTTTTGTACTTGTTTTTGTTCATTTGTTATATTCATCCCATTAATCCATGCACCACCATAAGAAATACGTTCATCACCAGTCATCATTTTAAATGTTGTTGTTTTACCAGCACCATTCACACCTAATAAACCGAAACATTCATATGGTTTAATACCTAATGTTAAACCATTAACAGCTAAGAATTTTTTATAATATTTTGTAACATCTTTCAAAACTAAAGTGTATTGTGAATTTGATTCGATTGATGGAATTGATTTAATTCGTTCTCTTTCTTGAGCTACATCATCATCTTCATTTTGGATAGGTGTAGGTGGATTGTGTTTCTCGAAATATTTATTCTTTAGATAAGAAAATACTCCATATTCATTCAATAATAGAACGAAACACAATACAATTGTCATAAAGAAGGCCACTAATAGATTTCGACCTATTCCCGGTGATGTCATATCGTAATAATCCGGAAGAGCATCTATAAATAAAAAAAAAGAGAAATAGATGACAATAGTTGCAACTTTATAAATGAATTTATTGATCTTAGCCGGTGTTTCCACTTGCAAACAAGCTAACTAACCATAAAACACGTCTACACAGGACATACATTGCTTGCAACTTTCCTTTGATGTTTATTCGTTTATCGCTCTCAAATAGAACAAATTGCAAGCGTTGGCTGTGTTTTTCCGGCATGGGGCAGCACTCAAAACTGCTGACTTGCCCTGCCATCTACTGGAGAAATTTGATACAGGCAACATGTTGCCGGTTAAATATGTCCTTGTGGAGACGTGCCTTTACAGTCAACTAAATCAGTCTAAAATTTGGTTATTGATGGATACTTACCACAACATTGTGGTCTTATAATGCAAACGAACATAGGTTGAAGTTGCCTCAAATAATCACATGTATCTCTTGTATTTGTAATTACACTTAAATCGTAAATTCCTCGTGATACTGAATAAAATGGTATGAACAATAAAATCCAATGTATTGGTACAGCAACATCTTTGGTATCTAATTCATCACTTTCCAATACAACAACAACAACAAGACCAACAATACCACCAAGAGCACCAATCAACATCATTCTTGAATAACCAGTTGATGGTGATGAAATTATTAATGAACCAATATATAAAAATGGCACAACAAAACAACCAAAATATATTAATACAACAGTCAAATGTCCTAATTCAGATGCTGAACTAAATTGATCAACTTGTAATATAATTAATGTTATTAGAACACATATTAGGACAATCAAATAACATATAAAATCCCATAGAAATGCTGTACCCCAAAATATGAAAACATTCATTCCAGATACCATTTGTAAATGTTTCGATTTACTAACACGTTCACGTATACAAAATATAATATAAAATGATGCAACAAATGCCATACCATAACCTAATGTTATTGCTAATTGATAACCAATTATATTGACACTCATTTCATTAGCTTGTAAATATAAACTGTATGGTAATGGATAATTTGTAAATTCAATATTATTGTTATTGCCCAAATGCATTTTATACAAAGAATTTAAAATCATTGCTAATGATAAAGGTGAACTATGATAAGGATCACCATTATACCATGCCGTTAGAGCATTTTCAAATGTTGCACCAATTATGTAATTCAGTTTTACAGTCGAAGGGGTATCTTCAGTCTACAAAACACAAATTGATTTCCTTTAGATCTATTTTGATTGAATTGATCCAAAATATTCGACGTGAGAATAAGTCAAGGCAACCAAATCACAATAGAGTGAGTATAGATTAAAGGGGACGATTGAACTATCAAATTTTTCTTGTCCAAGTTGGCATGTAATAAAGTAAAAGTAGAGATGCGTGTGTTTCTTTTTAGCTCAAATCATCATTTAAATACTCTGGGCGCCCAAATCGTTTCCATTAACAATAAGTGGCAAATGTTTGAGTTTCATGCATTTTCATGCTAAAAACTACTCTGATAACTTTTTGACGTACTCCGATCATGCTCCGTTTGAGCGCCCAGAACAATAAAGAAACATACATGTTAGGCTCAAAATGTTCACTGAGCGAAAAAATTGACCACAACGCGTTATGGCTTCTCAAGTTCATCCACAATGCAAATTTCAGATGGTGCCACTTGAAAAAACAGCGCCAGTTGACAAAGCGATATTTGTATCGTGGTTCGTTTGATATTTGACCACTACCCGTTGTGGTAATGAAGAAATAAAAATACTGTGATCAGTGCTCGCTCTATCAACTCATTCAAGATTGTTGAAGAACTTGACAAGTCACCTAAATTATTACAAGTCTCTTGCTATAAACCAACTTGAACAATAAGAACTTGATAGGGTATTAGAAGTTTCAGACAAACGAGCCTATGTTTGAAGACTTACATATTGTAGAATTGTGCTTGATATATTCGTACTATATTCAAATTTATGGTCGCTTGATTGTAAAATATTCAAATAATTGTTATAATACGAATTAGTTTGATTTCCAGACATTAATGTTACAGGATCATAATAAGAATCTAATGTAAATGTGATTGGTGGTTGATTAACATCATTACCATTATTGCCACCTGCTGTTTCAATTATTAAAATTAATAGGGCAACTGGTACAACAATTTGTAAAATTATAATTAACCATGAGCGTATTTGTGATAAAGCTTTTTTCATTAACATTGCCAAAAATTGATTTCGATATAATGAAAAACCAGATAAAACTTGTTGATTGTTTGCTTTAACAGATTCATCAATTAATAACAATACATTATTGTTATTATTACTATTATCACGATCATTATCTTGACTAATATTTTTAAGTGATGTTTGATTATCCTTATCAGCACCAACTCTATAATAAATTTACAAAATTGTTTATTAATTAATTAAATTGAAAAGAAATAATTTACTTCATAAAAACTTCTTCAAGTGTAGTCAATGAAACACCATAACTTCTAATACCTAATCGATGTGAATTTGTTTCTAAATCATTCAACATTATTTCAAATTTATTTGATTGATTATCAGGTAATAGATAGGTTAATTCTGAACCAATATTTGATTCAATTTCAATATCTCTAATATGATTTCTTAATAATGTTGTAATTTTATTTGGTACACAATTTTCAGATTTATCAATAATTAAATAATAACCAGCCCCATATCGTTTCTTTAAAAAGAATGTACTACCACAACATTGTAAATGTCCAGCTGCCATTATAGCAATACGATCACCTAATAGATCAGCTTCATCCATAAAATGTGTTGTTAATAATAATGTACGTCCTTTCTTCTGTTTTTGTAATAAATCCCATACAGCTCGACGTGCTGATGGATCCATACCAGCTGTTGGTTCATCTAACATTACAACTTTTGAACGTCCACATAATGCTACACCAATAGCAACTTTACGTTTCATACCACCAGATAAGGTTGATGTAGGTGCATGTGTCTATAATTTAAACAAATTTTCAAATATCTAATAAATAATTTCATCGAACATTATTATACTTTATCTTCTAATTCCAACATACGGATATAATTCATGATTTCATCTTGAATTTCATCACCTTTCAAACCTTTTAATTTACCAAAAAAGTATAAATGCTCCCATACAGTCAATTGATCAAATAGAACGTTGTGTTGTAAACATAAACCCATACTATCACGTACACCATCAATATCATAAGATATATCATGACCACTAACAATTGCACTACCAGAAGTTGGTGGAAACATTCCGGTTAACATTGACATTGTTGTTGTTTTACCAGCACCATTATGACCCAATAATACAGTAATCTGTCCTTCATATAAATCCAAATTTAAATTTTTTACAGCATTAAAATTACCAAATCTTTTTGATAAATTTCTAATACTTATACCAGCTGGAAGATTTTCTGGTATTTTTTCAAAATTTGCCTCATTTATATCAATCAACTTATAATTATCAGTTGTTGAAATTGTACGTTTATCAGTGCCACACCAATATTTACGTGTAAATGGGAAATACCATGGTTGTGGTATACCGTATTGACCAGGAAATACAGCTTCAATATATAAAGCTAATAGTAAATAAATGAAAATATCCGCAATTAGGACTAGTATTATTACACCAAGTGTTAAATCATCATCAGGTGTTACAGATGTGAATAAATTACTCCATTGTACACCTAAAATGAAATTTTGTAATTTTAATTCTCCTCCAAATTAGATTTGTTATTGTAATTTTACCTTCTTCAACATTTTCATAACGAAGAAATATAATCATAGCATAACAAAATCCAGTATTTGATAATAAACTAGAGCCTAATTTTTGACTTAAACTTGTTGTATTATAATCTCTTATCATCAATTGATATGGTAAATAAGATAAGAACCAAATAATTGCACTGAAAGCTGCAGCAGTATTAGCTGGAAAAAATCGATAAATATCAATTTTTGTGTGTTCAAAATTCAGTTTTATTTTACAATTTAAATGTTGGCAATAATAAGCTACTTTTGAATTTTGGTGGATGCGCCGGAGCACATCTCTCCCGCAAAGTGGATTAGGATCGGTGTGTGCAGCGGCACCTCCACCAAAATTTCAAATTTTGATTGTGAAGTGCCCGGCGCATCCACCAAAATTTAAAAGTGGCTTAGGGTTGGCATTATATAACTGACTACTTAAATACCTTTCGAAAAGAACACACTACAAAGGAAACTAAAAGTTATGATTGAACAACCAAAAATTGTCAAAAATATAAATAATAAGAATCCATCAGTATTTGGTAAAACAGCGGCATCTTGAAAATTAATTTTCAACACAATTGTGATACAGATAATTGATAATAATAATAAAATGAATGTGCGTAAATACCATGCTAACCAATGTAACCAACCTGGCAGACCCATGATCTTCATGGATTCCTGTATAGAAAAATCAAAATCGTACAGTAGCATCACTAGAACTGAGCAAAAGGAGACTTACCTTCAACTGTTTCTCTTTCTCTGCAGTAATACCACGGACTGTATTGAGGAAGGTCCACATAAAACCTAATATTAACAAAATACCGATCATATTCTCTAACGCTGTATTGAATAAATCGTTGTTATAAGATGGATATGGATAACGTTGTAAATTAACTACTGGTAAATTTGTAATATTTTTATTTTGTAAAATAGCATATGTTAGAGCTTGTTGAACTGTTAAAAAACCAGTCCTAAAATAGCCTATTCGAACAGAAAACGAGAAATGTATTTTCAAACAATAATAATTTCTTTTATAATCTACCTGGTGTAGGATCAAAATCTTCACTTCTTGGACCTGGCGTTCTGAATATTGCAAAAAGTGACCGTGTATACCATTGATATCTCGTTTGAAATCGTTCAGAAGGAAATCTGAATATTGAAATTATTAATTTTAATAGAAATATTATTAAAAACCAAATTACCTTATTGCAACTTTAACATCTGGAGGTATTGTTGATTGGTCTGCTAGACTATCATCAAATTGTATACCAATAGTGACAGAACTATCGAATACTGAAGAATCTGGTGAAGCTGTTAAGTTAATAAAATATTGTTCTAATGAATTACTATTTGCACAATTAACCACATTTGTAGCATTAATGTTAGTTTGAAGCGTTTTTATAATTGTCTCTATTTCGTTATTAGATGAGGGGGAATACAGAATTGTGCTAAAATAAATTAGAAAGATTAGATAGATAATTCAATTGATTTATCTGTAAATCCACAAAACACGGATAATTGATTTTCTTTATCATTTAAATAATTAATCAATACTTACTCGAAATGATATATTGAAACATCTTCAGACGGTGGAAGAACTGTATTAGATGGGTAACTTTTTCCCATTTGTGTATCAAAATCCACTAAACTCCTTATAACAACTAATAGTGAAGCAACTAGAACAGGTATAATTATCATAAGACACGTAGATATTGGTGAACGTTTCAATATAATCCAGTTTTTCCACATTAACAATAAAAATTTGTCTAATTTCTTTCCCATTTTCTTCACATATATAATAAGAGACACAAATAAAACAGAAAATTAGGTTAATATCCAACAAAAATCAATTTAATGAATTGAGATTATAGCACTTTTCTACTATAACCAACTGAACACTTATGACTCCTACATTAGTCATACACCGTTAATATGTCGAGAGATAAGTTATTGAAAAAAATTAGCGATAACGTTTCGATATTTGTGACTTGCAATACCTTTTCTATCGTAATTTATTTATCTATAGCGAACGCTGAAATGTGCAGGTGAGCGATATTATAATTCTGCGAACATTTCTAGCTAATCTACAGTGCCGTGTATATATAAACAATAAAGATGAACGAAGAGGATGTAACGCCTGGATCCCACGGCGTGTGATTTGGCGAGCCACGAGCCAACCACGCGCCGTGGGAACGCGCGCTGCAGCCATTTCAGACTTGGATGGTGATGGCTTGTGCTTTCCCATCAGTGGTTGGTATATTTGGCAGGGATTAAAGAAAAGGCGAGCCTCCTCAGGCTTGGCTCGTCGAAATTGTGGGTTTGCCACACTTAAGTAGCGCCCAGGTTATGGTTGGTTATTTTTTTCATAATAAACAATGATTCATTATGTTTTATCAACTGAAGTAAACTAGACTACGGGACTGACAAGACTCCGGCAAGACTTGCCAAGCCAACACCATTTTTATTTGGATAAAAGCAAGAAGCATGTGTTACATTTTATACCAGAAGCTTGCTAGTAGAGAAACATTCAAATGGTGTTGACTGATTTACTTAGAATTCGTTATTAAAGTGTTTTGGTTTTGTTGCAAGCTCACTAGAGTCCAAATGCTTCTCTAACAACAAAAGACATGATTCTAAATACATTGCAATTACTTTAGAAGTCCAAGAGAAATCTGACAATCACTTTAAGTCATTCAAAATGTAGTTTAAATAATAAAAAATGAATATTTATCAATTTTGCAAATAGTTTTTAAGGGAAAAACATCGCCATTTAGAGGTTGCATATAGGAGACCTTTGCCTAAAACCAGCCTTATGTGCTACTTTTTTATTTTAGCATTTCTACATCAAATGATATGTGATTAACTGATCTCTTAGTTTTAAACATGCATTACTAAACCCTTTATACGCCACTGGTAATGACCACAATTTAAAAAATTGACGATTATAGATTAAACATTACTAACTGGTAAACATGAAAACTTATACGGTCAGTCAACAGTATTATTCACATTACAAATAGTTTTGTTTTTTTTTGGAAATTCATGGGTTCCTTATCTTTAGTTTATTGAGTTACCTATACCTATATTTGCATTATGTTTACGTATATGTTTGCGTCGATAGATTAGATTACATTCTAATCTAATATTATCTATAGTAGAAGTCGTTTGACCTTCTTTTAGCCTTTCTGAACTGCAACCACAGCTGATCTATTTTTCTTAACCCTCCAGTTTTATGCGACGTAGGGTCCGATTTAGATAGTCTACGTGTGCCGCTGTCTGATTTGCACAGTTTTATGAAATGGTATCTCACTGGGCAGTGTCCAGCCAGTAGTTCCGGTACAAGTCTTAGTTCGTTCCTATTTAGATCGAAAAGCTTTCGTGCATTCTTAGGTAAACTTCTTCGCCCGTCGCATACCTAGACAGTGTCTCCAGTGGAGCAACTTTATGGTCTAGTCCCATCCACTGATTTCGTGCCTTTCGTAGATCTTGGCTAGCACATCGAATCGTTCCGGACTTATGAGATGCCCCATAGCACCTGTTCTTGCAAGGTCATCGGCTATTTTGTTTCTACCAAATACCTGATGCTCTGGCACTCATACAACGGTAAGTTTATTGCACTGAGCCACTTGTTTCAGAGATTGACGTCATTCCCAGATGATTTTTTATTAAGATCTATAGGCTGCCAAGTAGGCAAGTGAGCGGACACAGTACTGCTTGGAGCTGGTTTTCCTGCCTATAAGTACAAAACTGCTTGGAAATTGAGTTGGTTTTAAGAAATTTTGTGAAACGTCGTCGTCATCATGATGATAATGATGTCGTTACCATAAATTCCTCTTGAAGCAGGTTACTGTATAACAAGAACGAACAGCTCATTGTCGGTCACATGCAACTTATCATTTTATATCAGTGCAATTTCAAAATACTTGAAAATATACGGAAAAAAGTACTTAATAGTATATACCGTAAGATTTTCAAGAGTAGGCTCATAGGGAAAAAAACAAGTATTAACTAGTCCTATGGCTTTCAAATAAGTTGAAGTGAAATCGAGAGAAACATCCTCTGACTACGTGTTTTCTCTCCATCTCAGGGGCGTGTCGTGACATTTTTGGAAATGGAAGCTGTGTTGGGAAATTCTTACCTTACTTATAATTGAGGGGAATTCGCCTACTTTGTTTAGTAGATTGATCAATCACATCAACGTGAAATTTTCGTTCGATCGACATTTCCTGAATTAATTCTTTTTTAAGGATAAAACACCTAAATTTGAACACCGACAACACTAATTATGATAATAATAATAATACTATAATCACTAATAATCACTATATCACTAATAATCACTTAACGTTCAATTCAATAATTTTTAACTGAACGCTTCATTGCATAATAAGTAAAGAAAAGGAACTGAATAATCTAATTTTTATCAATGATAAATTCGATTCTATGAACGGAATAGAGTTTTGATTATAACCAGCGTACATGTAAGCTGTAGAAGAGCAGCGTACATGTACGCTGTAGAAAACAAGCTTACGTGCAACACAGTTGAATTTATTTCATAACGAAAAGTTTTAATTTGGCAATGACAATATGACAAACATTATAATTCAATTTGAAAACCAATAATCCTTTCTTTCAAATATGGCTTTTTTTAATTGAATGAATAAAAATAAAACTCAAAATGAAAAAACCTCAAAAATTAATTACAGTATTTAAAAAATCTCAATTTTTTGAATAGTATAATCAGTATTTGAGGTTGTTCCGTTTTGAATTATAATTTAATTTTGACTTCAGCGGAAAACATTCTTCATGGTTTCATCTTAGCTATTAGATTCTCACAAACTTTACAACTACAATAACATTTCATTAAGATTATAAATACCTAGACATTAAAACCTTTAAAATAGTGCGAACTATTTATATTAAAATTAGGATAGTCAATTGAGGATTTAAACAACAGTGATGATCGCAGCTTTTACTATTATAGCCATTTAATACGAGAAGCTTGAGACTTTTATATAGAGATTGAGAGGTATGGTATACGCTGTGAAATTTCAGCTTACACTTGAGTCCAACTTATACGGAAAAATCCGCGCTCGGTATAACTTAGCCATCGCTTGAATTATATAGTTTCAGAAAGTTTCGTGACTATTTTCTAATTTACGTACATCATCGATTGAAAATTTGAAATAATGATAATTAAAACTTAATATTTATTTATTTATTATTTATTAGTAAGGGAAGCTGTGCTTCCCTAGCTTCCATTGAATACACGCCCCTGCTCCATCTCACTACAAACTCATTTCAAAGTCGTAAGACTGGTTGATGCTTGTTTTTTCCCTATGAGCCTACTCTTGAAAATCTTACGGTATATATATATGTAAGCAATCAATGGGGAGATAAAACTAAATGAATCATTAAGTAACTATTTTTGATAACAGATCTATACCTGAACTGCCAAATCAAATAACGGCCGCAAATTCTTGTTAGAGATCTAAGCCAACATAGAACGCAGTATAAAATTAATTATGTAATTAGGTGTGTGAACAAATTAAAACACATAAAATAATAACGTTGCATTATAAAATAACAAGATACCTTAAATATTAACAACAATTATCAAGCTCAACAAACATTAATTCATCTTCTTTTCATCAAGAACTTCTTCAGATGCTTCGATATAAAATTCCATTAATCCTTTCGATATGTAATATGATCGTGCCATACCATCATTAATATTACTATCATCACAAAAACAATGAACAGTGTATGGATAGTAGTCTAAAACAACAAATGAATTTTAACAAAAGTTGAAAATGTTAAGACCGGTTAAGACATTACAGACTATCATACGGTAAACACTTAAAAATATATAGCAACGATGGATGTAACCAAATTGTCATTCTGGACGTATGCTGAAATGGATTTTGATATTAATACCTAGACAACGCGATTGTAAAAAGTTTGATAACAGATAGATACGGTTGTCCAAGTATAGCTTCTACAATACGTATAAGACAATATTGGTAACAGCAATTTTACGATACTAGCAAAAGAATAGTTGTTTCTTGAAAATATGTTAAAATTCAAATCTGCTAGATTAAGCCCTCTAAAATTCAGGAGAAATGTAAATCTACCATCAGGATAATGCGGTGATATAAATTAAAGTAGAGGTGGCTCCAGGCGCCTTTTCACTGAAGGCGTTGATGCTCTGAGGTTTATAACAAAAATATTACCAATCAAAATAAAACATTTTCCATACTGATGTTTTTTTCCTGTTCTGTTTAAAACTATGTCTTGTTTTCTCCTGCTAACAGTTAGTAATTAACCAGCTGGATGTTGGAATTATACGCCATCCTTTTTTTTGGCAGATCTTCGACATTGTTTCTGTGTGATGCTTAATTACATGATATGTTAAATATCTATTGCAAAAAATAACAAATATAGAAAAATAGATCTTTTTTGAATATTTTTACTAGAGCACCAAATTAAGTTTATGCTCCAGGTGTCAAAAATTCACAGCATACAAGTCGAGTTTTCAAGACAAAAAATGGCTTAAAATCTTGGGGGTCGACGTATATACTACGGATAAAATCTAAATGTTTACAAACAAAATGTTAATATCTATAATGGTTTCAAAGTTAAATATCCTACTTATTGATATTTTTCACATAATAGGACTTTTTGACAAAAAAAATAAAAAATATTTTTTTTTCTTGTTGGTGATCGTTGAGATAAGGCACGTAGTGATGATAAAATAGTTTAAAATAGTGTTGTTTGATGTTTTAGATTAAGTACTCTATTCGGTGAATTAATTTACGTTGCAATAAAAAGTGCTATTATCTTAAAGACTTAACAAATAGATGTTGACAAATTTCATCACAGAAGTAACGGGTCGACTTATTCAACGGAAATACCTATAAAACTAAATAAAGGGGTGTACTTTTTAATGTTGACTTATGCACAGTACCGTCTTGTATGCCGCGATTTACGGTAATTACTTTTGGTGGATTTCATCAATCAGTGCTTCGTCTTCGCCTATAAACGGAAGGTAAATTGGGACGTTATATTCCATACATTTCGCTACAGATAGTCACAAAGTGCTGTAATCTACTCGAAAACCAGCTTGCTAAACTGGTTGATATTTGTACATATTTGATTTATGCAATTCGACTTTTCTGATTTTAAAACTTTCATGTTCATGTTATTTTCTATGACAATTTGAATCATTTTTATATTGTGGTCGAAAGTCAATGTCGAGATGTCTTCAGATATAATTTATTGTTTACCTGACCACTGTATTAATCGACGATATTACTCGCACAAAAATGCGACGTGTCCACAAAGTGCTTTGCCTCCCTTTCATAGGCATCCGTCTCCATTTAACCACCTAAATATTAACAAAACAGCTTGGGATTACATTTAAACGATAAAAAAGAAAAGTCGAAACCTTTTAACAATCAAATAAAACACAATAATATAACGCAGTATAAAATTTATTAATTGTGTAAGCAAATAAAGCATATAAAACAATAACATTACATTTTGAAGTGACAAAATATCTTAAATATTAAGAATAAGTGTTAAACACAACAAATATTAATTCATCTTCTTTTCACCAAGAACTTTTTTAGATTCTTCGATAAATTCCATCAAACCTTTGGTCATGTAATATGGTCTTGCCATACCATCATTAATATTACTATCTTCACAGAAACAAATGAACAATGTATCGATTGTAGTCTAAAACAACAAATAAATTTAGATAAAAGTTGAAAATGTTTAAATATTCACAAATATCATACTGTAAATACTGAAAAGCCTGTGATGACGATTATCAGTATCACGATAAAACTGATAAATGTGCCGAAAATATTGTGCTGAAATAAAGTTTGATATTAATAATTGTAGACAATCTCTCTCTCCCTCTCAATCGTCTAGTTACTCTTGGACTTCTTTCAACTTATACTAAAGTTTAGACTTTGATTGAGACTTATTCAGAATAGATGTTGAACTTACCGCAAATATTAAATATGCTAATCCTGTACCAATACTGATAATTAAAAGTTGGGCTATACCTAGAACAAAACCACCAACTGATGATACAGCAGCTAAATTAACAATATTTGATAATAATAATTTAGCTGCACGTTTTCCAGATTTATAAAATGGTTGTCCATGTATAGCTGTTACAATATAGGCATTTTTCGTCAAGAATTTTATAATACCTTCAATACAACTCATACATTGTTCAACAACAATTTTCAATTTTTCATTTTTAGCTAATGATTCTATTAAAAATCTTATTACTGTCACTAATGTTATTACTAAAGAACCAAATGCAACACTTCCAAGATGGAAACGGAATAAAATTTTTACGCTATCTCTAATTGGTGTTTCTAGAAATCGTTTATTTCTGGAAATTATTAAAAAGAATTTTTGAAAATAATTATCGAAAAACATCTCAAATATTTCATACTTTGCAAAATACCAAGATGAAACAGCTCCAGCAACTGTCATAAATTGACAACCATTGATAAACTGCAAAATCCATAATGCGATAATAGCACTATAAACCATAGTAAATGTAGATAACGGATCTTGTTGATAATCATAAAATCCAGTTATAGGATTTTGTTTGAGTTTACCATAAGTTATAAGGAATGCAATGGTGGTACCAAAAAGCGCCAACACAATTGCTTGAAGTAAAAAATTCTGAAATGATAAAAATCTTATTCAAATGGGTAAGTTTTAAAGAGATTTTTGTTAATTTGCGTTAAATAGAAACGTAATTTTACAGTTCATGTTTGTAGAGGATTTATAGTGTATCGATGTTGCTTGAAGGTTTTTCTTAGGATTTTTGGACAGTAGTTTTATAAAAGCTAATTCATCTATCTTAAACTTTATTTTTATAGAATACTCATATTTTTTAAAAATGTTGTTTACAAGAGTTGGCCATAAATTTCAAATTTTAAGTGAAGTAATTTGAAAACTACTTATTTTTAAAAAATCTAAAATTATCTCCAAAACCTTGAGACGCATTTATGCAATACATATTACAAACAACAAACAGCACTATATCCACTAGGTACTGGCTTACTTGTAACGATGATCCCGGCAACGATTAGAAAGAGCACAATGCTCGTACTGTCGCTTCCAGTTTATCTCTTACTCATTAGCGTCTCCGCTAAGCCGGGAACTATTCGCCTTGGGAACGGCTTGGCTCGGGATGGCTTGTACTTTCCCACCAATTGTCCGTAAATTTGGCACGAGTCAAAGAGAAGGCGAGCCTCCTTCATAGGAAAATGTAAGTTCGCGACACTTCAATAGCGCTCAGATTGTCGTTGATAAATGTGTTTATTTTTTCATAATAAATTAAAAATAGAATGGACAAACGACATTATTTTGTAGTTTCTGTTGTTTTATGAAGGGGAGCCGGCGATATGGAATCCAAAACATCTAAACCATAAAAATAGAAACCTTGTTCCCGATGCTTGGAGGCGCATAGAGAGGAAACTAAGCTGAACTACAGCACTGACAAGACTCGGGCAAAGCCAATACAAATCACACACACGCGTCGTGAAAATATCATCCCGAAGCCAAGCCTGACCGAGGCTCTACAAGCCCGAGGCACTAGCTAGGCTTACCAAATCACGCACCGTGGAATTCCGGATTTACACTTATTGTTAATTACATTGGACAAATCGAATAAACGCTAATTGAAAATCGACAAAAACGTAAATGAGTAGCAATTTATTGTTTTCATGGGACAGCTCGTATATTTATTAAATTATTACTTCCAGTGAAATTTTAGACCATTCGTTAAGACATGTGTTAATATTTATTTACAAATTATCAAACAAATACTTAAACTCACCATTACTGGTATTGTAATCAAAAGGGGCATATCAAAAATAGCTTTCGTTGTCTCTTTCAATAAAAGCACAACTAATCGTACACGTTTAAACATAACACCAATAATAACAACAACAATAATTGCAATTATTGTAAATACGATTGCTGCCGTTTTATAACCATTTCTTTGTTTTTCTGTAATAGTATCTTTTAATTTGAAATAAAAGTACCTGAAATAATTTTAAGAAAAAAAAATGTATTTGTGAATATGCTTCGATGTTTATCAATTATATGTAATTTCATACCATAAGGCTGCTGCTGCGCCTACAAACAGAGCTACAGTAAGTGCTAAACATGTCCAAACAACAACAGCTGGTGAATATCTTAATAAAAACATTAAAATCATAGATAGGACCACTCCTATTATGAAAACAATAACGAATTTCCACCAGCTTAACTCGGTTTCATAAGATTCCTCATTATTATTAGTAATACGCTTTCTTTTGTCATTGCGATTCAAAAAACCATCAAAATGTGACGCACCATCCGTTTCAGAGTCCGGATAACATATTCCCAATAAATTATTTGTTTTACTAAAATAAGCTTTATTAAATGTATCTTTTTTTTTAAATATTGAACAGATGTGCTTACTAATAGGCGTTACAAGAGCTGACACACTCGCGATCAATTGAACTCCAATCTTCCTTTTTCAGATTTATATCACGAGATAGTTGCATGAATCTAAAATATTCGTTTAACAAATTATTAATTTTTCTCATTAGTAACAATCTTACGTTGCATTTCTAAAATCACGTCCTGAACATGGAATACCATCAATTTTCTTATTTTCATGACCGCAAAGATTACCACAAGTATCTGTCCAAGATGTTAATCTTCTAATGTCGCTATAGACTAAACAATAAATTAGAAATGGCAACTACAATTTAAAAAAAAATAGTTAATTGTACGATCATTAACAATAATTGTGATAATTGACAAACCAGTAGAATAATTGCAACAATGAAAGCTATAAGAAAATTCTTATTTGTTGGTACTCGATCTTCAGGTCTTGCTGGTATATTTACATCGTATGCTGTTGTTGATGGATTTAATTTACGAAATTCATGTAACTGAAAATTTAACGGAAATTCACGCAATTTATTTATTGCTACTATAATTAGAATATCTAAAAATAAATAACTTGTTTCAACTATCAGCATAGAATCAACAAAACAAAGGCGGATCTTTATGGATTTTCAATGAATATTAATTTGATTGAAAATTTTTGTTAATTCGATAGGATTCTTAAAGTACCTACCTCAAGGACGAAATTTTTGTGTTTTATTACCAAAAATACTTCAATGTAAAATGGATTACGCACGATTTAATAATAACAAACTAATCTCTAGATAAGTGTGAAAAATATGATAAAAAATTGATAATAATTAAAATGTTTTTAATTGAGTTGTTTTTGAAATTTTATTTGAATTTTTTTCAAAGGATGGCGTCATGGTGTATAAATTTATTCACATACAGCAAGGTCGATTAATTAGCCTTGCCCTTTTAATCAGAGATGCGTTTTTAATTGATGAACTAAATTTCTAAAATGCAACTTTCTTACCTCTTCTGGTTTCACAGCTTGACTTAATCCGGCTCCCATCTTTCCTTCTACAAGCTGAAGTCTAGACTAATGAAATAATATCGGATTTTAATAATTATAATTATATTTAAATCGTAAATCTACGCTTACAAAATTAATTACAAAATTTACATTCAAATAGTAAAAGTATTTATGTGGTTGCCATACATATATGTATCTATGTGTTTATAAATGTATTCAGTAATGTTAATTATAAACTCACAATCAGTACAATATGTTGTTATATAACTTATGCAATACCTTCCATTAACACAAACCAAATTGAACTAAATTCAACTCCAACATGCAATTTTTAACAACGCCTGGTTTTCTATCTTTGTATTATACGGTTTATGTTTGGCAATATGAAGGCCGACTTCGAAAAAAAAACTAACTCCACAACATAAACAGATGATATCGGTACTTTATTTAGCCTCCAATCAATATTATTACCGTTACATGCAAAATACATTCAGTGCCGGCATAGATAACGTTTGAATTTTTGATGCTTAATTATAAACTAATCCGATGTAGCTTTAAAATTCATTTTTAAAGGTGTCAACGAAACTTGTGTTGGTCCAACAATGACGACGAAAACACATTTCCGGTGAGGTTCAGTTAACTGTCTTCACTATATGTATGTATGTCAGCAACACTTATTGTGTGGTTCTGTATCAAAAAAAACGAATTGTCTTTGTATGTTTTTCCATACGTAGAAAGTTTCACAGTGGCGTAGTGAGCGGATTTCCATGGGTTACGCTGAATGTAGACTTAAGCTTAGAAGGGGTCTTAGGTCTAGGAAAGATTGATTCGTTGTTTCATATTTGGAAATTTACAATTAAAGTAATGTGTAAATTTCGAGGCTCGCCTTGCAAATTCGAATACGGACCTGTCAATTTGTCAGTACGCCACCGAAGTCTTATGTTTCGTTTTCTATTATTATTTGTAAAACTATGTGCTTATTATTATTATCAGTCCCAAAATAAACTGACCATTTCTTTTTTCTAATAGTAGGTCAAAACTGAAATTGTTTGAATTGAAGCTTGACGAAAACCAATATTATCGAAGTTACAGTCATTCTTATTTGCAGTTTTTGTAAAATACCTCCTCCCATATGAAATGTAGTCTTATAGATGAAGTGCTACGAAATGATAACTTATCAGAGTAGAAATAACAGCAACTGATAAAACAATAATAATGAGATCTCATTGGAATGTTTTTCTCTGATAAGACGCCGAATTGAGGATAAATCACGACCAAAGCAAATAAGGGTTATAGGCACCCCTCTCAATATTTGTTTTTTAAATATTGTTCAAACGTGCTCGTATACGATCCTGTGCCTTTCCTCTTGTAACGCAAATTCTCTTTTGTTTTTTATAATTGCAAATTCATAAACATTTGACAGTGACTTGTTAGAGTCCATTCTGAAGTTGTAAATATACTGACAAGGGTTCCACATTGCAGAAAACTGCAAATAGTATAACCAAAGGTGTGATTTCGTTGCGACGTCCAGCGTTCGTGGCCCGCCGTTACGTTTGACTTCTACGTTCCGGAAATCGTTGTTTAGTGAAAAGTGTTGGATATAAAATGTCTCCAGAAACATTAGCGGCATTGGTTTTGATAGTAAATGCAGAAGATGCTGATATTTTAAAATTATTGTTTTTCATACGAGAAAAGCTCATCTAGAATCCAAGACCTATAGTGAAAAATTTCGAAGCTTCTTGCACTTCTTGTTTTTAGTCTCATTCATGTAGGTTTGAGGAAACAGTGGTTTCTCGCTTATAATCAAATGCAATTGTGGTTGGCGTTCGCGTCCCGACGTGTTTTTGAGTGGTTGAGTCGAGACGTAGCCGTTGCGTCTACCAGGCGACCCAACGTAACGAAATCACTGTCATTGGTAAAGCATTGTAGCAGTGCTCGAAGATTGGACGTAGCAATGCAATCAATTTTCATCAATTTTTAAAAATACAGTCATAGAAAAAGTGTTAACGACATCTATAACTGTCCAAAAATAACTTCGCCTAATTACAAAAAGTTTAAATCGGTCAAGTCATTTTCAAACTACTATATAAAATTTTGATTATAATATTTTTTAATATAAATTACAAATGTACAATACAGAAAAATGTAAATATAATTAGAGATAAGAGATGTTGTGACATGGACAAATACAAAATTATAATAAAATCATAAAATCAAATACGTTTAGCAATAGTTTCGCTAATAGTAGGAAGCGTTTGTTGTTGTTCTTGTGCTTTAGAAGAAGACACACCTTTTTGTCGTACTTTCAAAATTTCCAATGTTTTCTTTGAATTCTCAACAAATTGCATCAATTCAATCGACATATAGTATTCACGATTTATACCATCATTCATTTCACAGTCTTCACAAAAACATAAAAATATCGTATCAATTACCATCTGAAATATATAAAAAGTAAATATATCCTGAAAATATTAGTCAATAGTTCGATAATACTTCATAAACTGTTATAAAACAATGCGCTACAAAGTAGCCAAAAAGACCAGCTAAACTTATAGGTACCCAAACATGTTGCAGTCCTTCTTTATTCTGTAAACAACACAAAAATTAGCAAATATTCTAAAAATACACTTTTCTCTCTCTTGTTCAACCTCGAATATTTTAACACCAATTAAAACAGTAGCTGTAACTACAAGAACTTTGGCAAGGAATAGAACGAAATCACCAACTGAATTAATAGCAGTTACACGAAGAGCATTTGCTACTAAAATCCGGAAAGCTTGTCGTGCTGCTCGACAAAAAGAATATCCATACATTCCTGAAAGAACATTCAGTAATTCCTCAATGAATTCGTAAAAACAAATAAAAAACAAAATTACCGATTTCAATATAAGCATTTCGACTCAAATATTTCAATAATTTTTCAAAACAATATAAACAACATTGGCAACATTTCAATGTACAATCAATACATTTCCCTTTGCGTTTATTCAAATATTTTTCAATTATTTTCATCAAAATGCGTATAAATTGTACAATAGCGATTAGAAATGATCCGATGGCCACTGAACCAAGATGGTAGCGTATTAAATTGTAACTACTCTTGTATAATGGTGAATGTAACTCTTTTTTATTTCTTTTAAATAAGAAAATTGCATCAGGAATTGTTATTTTTTTAAGAAAACGGTTACCTTGTAAAGTACCACATCGATACCGCACCAGCAATAATCATATGTTGACAACCGATAACAAATTGGCACATCCATAACATCCCTAATAGATTATACCATCGCGTAAATTTCATAAAACTATCTTTTTCATATTGATAGACGTGCGTACGTATTTCAGTTAAATAACCAGAACTTTCAATTAACAAACAAAAATAAAACCATAAACCAATTGTGATAACCAAACAAAGAAATGTCTAGAAAACTCTTATTATTATCGATAGAATCAATAAAAACTTGCAAAATTACCAGAATTGGTTGGAAAAGAAGCATGGGAACTGCTGAAATAGCCTTTCCAGCTTCTTTAAATAATTGCACCACTAATTCGATACGTTTACGCATCACAATTATAATCAAAATTACACAAATTGTTACAATTGAAGCTATAATGGCTAACGAAAAATAGGTAGCAGTCTTTCGTAGATCAGTATCAATAATTTGATTTTCTGGCCGGTTATAGTGGGAGGTTCTCGATTGATTCCACATTATCCTTAAAATAATGCAATGAATTTGAATAATTTGCAAACAAAATTGTTGAAATTACCATAAAATTATTGTTCCAATCGAACAAGCTAATCCTGTAGTGATTAGAACAATCCAAATAACGATCCCTACTAAATATCGAAATAGAAATAGGATTAAAACTGAAAATGCTGAAATTTTGTTAAATTGTCAAAAAATTCATCAATCTTCCTTGTTTTTTTTTTAATAATTACATAAAGAAATTAAGCAGAGATAGATGAATTCCTGCCAACATCGATGGAAGTCTTCTGAAACTTCTTGGAAGAAACTTTGAACTGCACTTTTAGAAAATACGGTATTTGCAATTTCCAATTGCTTCTCCGGTATACACCGATTAAACAATTGTCGACTGAAAATTGGAAAAATAATAGTTTTTGATCATATCTCGAATCTATTGTTGACAAATAAATCGATTGAACTCTTTCGATATTTATAAGTTGCGTGCAATAGTCGTATCACCATCATCATCATCGTCACGATAATCATCACTGATAACAGAATTTGTTAGGAATACTTACTAGCCAGGATAATCGTTGCAATTTGTAATACATTTTCGGTCAATGAACGTTGAATTATTCCTCAAAACTATATGTAAACTGTGAATCGAAATAGAAATTATTATCGAAATAATTGATAAGCATTGATTGATAATTACGGTGGTGAAATTGTTGCAATATTCCAACAATCATCATGTTTATTTTGTTGTCTTCGTATTATATTCTCTTTTTCACAAATATTGCCGCAATTATCATATCCGTTGATAATACGAAAAATATCACCATTGAAAATACAATAAGCCAAGAAGAATAACTGAAATTGTTTCAATTAGCAATAATCAACAATTAATTTATAAGAAAAATTACCAAAATTGTTAAAAATATCGTAAATATCAATAAAAAACAAATATCAGTCGTATTACGTCTGATTGTTTTAAAATTATCACTACTATCAGAATTGGAACGTTCGCAAAATTTTCGAATATTGTTCAGCTGAAATTGTGAAAAATTTGAATTTTTTTATAAATAATAACAAAAAAACTATCACTAACAGTATTCCGAAAGCACTGCATTTTTCTATCTAATAGAAAATTTGGAAAAAACACACACAATAACAGGGTGGAGTGCTTTTTTAATTAATTTAATACGTTTTTGGGGTAAAACACGAGAAACAACACTTACCTCACGTGGTTGAATTTTGTCATTTTTACTAAAATTGATCCCCATTGTTGTTTCTAGTTAATGCTAGAAATAATTCTATTAATAATTGAGAGTTAATTAAAACAAAATTTAGATGTTTGATAAGCAATCATAACAGTGTATAGTTTTATTTCCGTTTTATTCCATACTTTGATAAAAATGAAAGTTGTTGTTTTATTTATTTTTAATAATACAGATGTAACTATATGAATAATAAATGAATAGAAACAAATAAGGGTAAGTTTCGACAAAAGAAAACTTACCCTAAATAATTATCACTTTATCTTGATGTCTTTATGTTGATGTGAAGGGTGAAATGTACAAAAGTATAATGTCCAGTTTTAGTGGTAGTTTATTCAAAAGAGTAAAGTCTTTACGATATTTGTTAGGGGTTTCTAGATGGTGGTTCTGATTGGTCGACAATTTCATTTAGACTCCACCTTTCACGATTTTGTTTTCGTTATATGTTTTATTATTATTATTAAACTACCTATACCTACTTATATTCATGAATTTGACTTGGTTAACGAAATTGTAAGACAATAAAAGGGATTAATGGATTTTGATATTTAAAATGAATGAGTTCTCTCAACAAATATCTTCTTATCCCGTTTTCTGTTATTGGTAATTAACGAAGCCAAATTTGCTCTTGTGTAGGATAAGATAAAGAGGACAATTTTAATTACAAGTCCTGCTTACGTATACATTTTCAAACAAATGAGAAATCTACTATAAGGAAAGACAATTGTAACTTTCTGTTTCTGTAATCTCCAATATTGATCAGAAGGGCCCAATAATACCATTTGTTTGTAACTTGAATCTAGAAGGGTTAATAGTAGTATTGATTAAAATAATTTAAGAGGTACGTAGACGACATAATTTTAGATAAATGAAACTTCAATATTGTCAAACTAGATAAAATAATAACTAGATATAGTCTGTTCAGTAATATATAAGGTTGACTTTATTATTACTATAATATAGTGAGATTGCTCTAAATGCATTTTGTTAACAAACAGACGTTTTTGCCGGCTTCAAGAGCATCATTTGTTATAGCTATAATTTGGATTATACAGGGTTGAGAGCTCGCCTCGCCGTCATATCCTCGAATCTCACGAAATCATATGTTCGAAGACTTAAACGACTGACTGGAATTATAAAATTAGTTTTCTCCAGTCCCATGTAATTTGAATGGCTGAAAAAATAGAAATAGTTTGATTTTTTTCGACTAACAAATCTTACGATATTTGTAATATTTATGGTTAATCCCTGACCCCAACACTCGAACCGAGCTCAGGCATAGGACCTGAGTCGTCTTAAGTCGAAGGGACGATTGCGCCAAAACTGTCCAAGTAGTCCTTAATTTCAGAGAACGATTGCAACGTCATCCGTTATACTTAATCCCCTAGTAATAAAAGCAATCGCTTGCACACTTTGAAAATGAATTTCTATCTCTAGGAAAATGTCTTCATGGCCTTTCCTCTCAACTGTTTTGCTTGTTATTTGTCTTGTCAATAATTCCTAATCACAATTGTGATTATCACCATCCTGTTTTCATTTGGAAACACTTAAGTAGCGAGCGCAGTTCAGTAAGGGATTAGTCAACTTTTTTAATAACCAAATTACCTGTCAGTAATCTGCGTGCAATACAAGCGCCTGCTCTTCAATCAAATTAAAAAAGGTTTTCTTTTTTCACTAATTATCATATCAAGATTCATGTAGACATCTTTAATTACTTGTGAAGTAATAAAACCAACCGATAATTTAAAAAATATATATTGAGAGGAGGATATTATGTTTGAAAATACCTAAAGGCTTAAGAAAATTGCACCAAATGTCTACAGATGGATTATACGTACACGCTTTTACTACTAAATTTTTGAAATTTTAAGTATTTTAGAAAATTTAGTCAAAACAATTACAAATTCAGGCAGATGTTTATAAGAATTATTTTTTACTTACCTAGCCGTTGAGATTCATCGTTGAATCTAATCTTCGTCAATTATTGTTATTGTGGGTATAGTTCTTTCATTTCTTATATTATTATTATTATTATTATTTTTGAAATAAAATTTAAATAAAGTTTACGTTTTATTCTTGTCAACTAATCTAGATACCGAATAGTAATATAAGTTGAAATAACAAGTATACACAGTAACCCCCAGTTCGAATAAACAGGTAAGGGCTGTTGCCAAGACAACACCTTGACCGTAGCCTACATCCATCCAAGTGTGGCCCCATTTTCTACTTATCTGTTGTGTTGTACCTATATACGTACATTATCTATTTCTATATATATATACATATGTATGTATCGCTGGTGATGTTTGTATATAAAATTGATTTTCTTTTTTTCTTCTGTTTTAAATATCAATAATCCTGAAATTGCCCATTAATGTCTAACAATAAGTGAGGGTTTTATCCAGATGACTTCAATGTAGTCACCTGTATAGAGTAGTTGATGTCGAATGTAATAGAATGAAACGGAAATTAATAGACAGTTTAACAAATAAATAAGTAAAATAAGGATACGAAATCGATAAGAACTACTGAAATAAATGAAAAATTAAAACCCTCTAGGTGGTTACATGTCTGTGAAAAATTCATGGGATGATTGTTTCACCCTTAGGGCTTTATTCTATTTATAAGTCATACTTTAAACTTTGAAACAGGGTAATTTGTACAATTGATCAAACATACAACGGTTTCTGGTGCATTTACTGTGCATTGCTGGTAGCAATCAATAGAGTCGATTTGCCTACTATGTTTAATTTGTTGGTAATTTTAGACGTATTTCCTCTTTAAATTTGCATTTGTCTCTCTTCCTAGTGTGCTATTACGTTTTTTATCCTTTCAATGCAGCTTCTGACAGATTTGGTACAAATCTATGAGACTTTTTGTCTGGATACGCTGGATAAATGAGTTTAAACATGGTCAGACATGCATTCAACGTGAAACGCTCTCTAGACGCTCAGTCAACACCACGGGTGTCGTTGAAAATTTTTGTCGTGTGCTCTTCTGGCCTATTCTCCAAACCCACACCTGGGCAACTTCGTTTCTATCGAATGAGGAGTCGTATTGGAAAAAATCTATTTTTCTGATGGTATAAAAAAAGCTGGGAACTCGTTGGACAAGATGTATAGCAGTTTATCGAGGAGAGCTGCAAGAGTTTTGAGTATTTAAACCATTTCCTTGACTTAATTCATTTTTTGTTTCAAATCTTTAGTTAAAAGTTGATTCAAGAAAGACTTGCGAATGAAATCATTTATTAAAATAACTTATTTTTCATACTTGTTCAAGTCAGTACAAAATACTTAAATCGTTCATGACTGATTTAATTTAAATGGTTTATATAACAACAATATTTAAGTATTTTAGGAATGATTGAAGTCAATTATAAAATATTTGAATTACTTAATTTAAATTATTCTCCACTGGAATGAAAATGACGTAACATGACTCCGACTGGTTAGACTAGACTTTTAATATTTGTACACAGTGTTGGACTGGGCCAACGGTCAATCGGGAAAATGCCCGGTGGCCACCAAATTCGGCGAATGGTTAGGCTAACAAAATCATACAGCGTTTTAAGCAGAAAATATGAATTAAAATTTTTTCAATATAGATACCTGTTGATAAGTGGGGCCAAAATATAATTTTCCCGATGCCAGTCCGACACTGCTTGTACATATCACATGACAACAAAGATACTCCATTTGGACTGTCTCAAACACATATAGATGACACCGTAACTGATAAGGGACCAAAATTTTGAAGAGTTTCGGGTGAATCTTCATAACAGAATTATTTTACAGTGCATTCTAAATAATACTATGGTATCCAGTACAAAACAATCTTGATTAAAAATTTATGAAACAGATGATCGAAGGTATGAATACGAAGAAGAAATACTAGAACCAACACCCATGATCACAGAAAATTGGTAACCCAAGAAATACTATCACCACCTACTCTTAGGCGTTTCCGATATGATAGCATGATTTGTCCGCTGATGTTTCATCAGGATCATAACAAAAATGGCAATGTAAGATTTTTTGGCGAATGGAAGAGGGTGTGATGTTTAGTGTAAGCTCTAAGGATGGGTGGAATTTTTAAACAACTTACCGCTTTGGTTTATCTCATTCTAACTTATGCGAAACCCTTAATAGTGTATGGTGCGGGTGTATTTTTCCTAGGTTCGTATGAGAAACGCCAAGTCTGTATAGAATTGATGATGCAATTATGAAAATGGTTTAAATATAAATCAATGATGACTTAAATCATTCCAGACGATTTAAAACAGCAAAATAATTTCGGACTTCTTACTTAAACTGACCTATGACAGGATTCAAACCCTTTATGAAATGATTTCTTGGAGCTCTGCTATGGAGGTTATACTGAAAAAGTGAAAATGATTTTTCCCAATAAAACAATGCTTAAGTTGCTCTATTCCATTACTTACCAAACAACTCTCGTTTGTATCTATTTAATTTTTTTTGTAAACGTTTCTTCATCTTCACTAGAGAATATTGTTGTTTTGGGAGATTGATGACCAACTGACAATTTTTTCGGGGGGCTTGCTGAGTTTTTACTCCCCTATAGTTTACCCAGGGCCATCAAAAGCTGATCAGGGCCTCTGGAAAACCATTGACTCCAGGCGCGGGGGAAACCACTGATTCCAAGCCCCCATTCATCAAAAAAAAGTAAATCTCAGGTGATTCAACATAAACAATTGTAATGTAAGTCTGTCAAGCCTTCTTAACTAACAGAAACCTCACGAATTTAGGATTATTGTTAGGAAGACAAACAAATCAAACACCAATATATGAAACATACTGGCTTTATTTCAAATTAAGTATCGTTGATCCATTAATGGATATCACAGTGTTGCATCTTATAGAATTTCTGCACTATTTTTGTTTATTATTTCTAAAAAAAATCTGACGAATAAACAAAAAAAAAACAACAACAGATCAAATCAATACACAACCCTTACACATGGCACTTACACAACACATAAAACAAAGATGTGTAAAAAAAAAAACAAAACCTATATTAATGGTAACTACAAATTATAATTGACTAGTACAAATTCATAAATAGGAAGAATTACTTAGATATATATATATGTATATTTAAACCTACTGAAAAATAAACTTAATACGAAACCGGATAAGAGGGGAATTTTTAGAACTTGTTTTCTCTTCTTGGCAAAATATTGTATGATTATATACCAAACAGTACTGTTATTTTTTCTTTTTCTCTTGTAATTTCATTTGTACAAAGCTTATTAATCTTACAATATAAATATTATAAAACTGATAAAATGCATAATTTAAGAAAGCTTTGGCTATCTTTGGTTTTGAACTTCTCAAAATAAAATGCAGTAACTGCAATTCTGTATGAAAAAGGAATGCGTTCTTTTTCTTATATTTTCACCTTAAATTGATTGCGACAAGCTTTTATGAATACAGGTACCGAAATTTATTTGGTGCTTATTGTTGGATTATAAAATAAAATAAAAATTTAACCGGAACAGACTTCTGAATGTTCATCCCATGCTGAAACCTTTTTAATTCAAACATTTTAATAGAACAATCAACAATTCGAATTAACAAAAATCAAACCTGACAATCTCTACTGCAATACCATTGATTACCACATCCAGCACAAACGAATAATGCTGATTTTTGATTACAACCCTGACATTGTGGCACTTCATCACCTATATCAGAATTATTATCAGCAATATTACCACCACGATTACGATTATCATTTTCATTACTTTCATCAATCACTAATCGATCAGCACTATCTTCAGCTTCATCTTCTTCCTGTAATTTCAATGAAATGTTTAGTCAAAATTTGAAAAATTCACAATTAAATATTACCATATGGTTTTTGTTTTTGACTAAATTATCGTATTGTGTACCAACTGGTGTGATTGTAATTTCATTGCGTGCTTTACTAGTTGATAAAATTTCTGAAATACTCATATTAGTTGCTGATTGATGCATCAAATTATTTGGTAGATTTGGTGTAGGACCATGACCATTACCACGTTCTGGTGCTGTAAGTAATCGAGCTAATGTTGGACTAAATGATGTTTTTGTATTTGATTTTGATGACGTACTCTATAATTAAAATTAATTTTGTTTATTTTTTCTGAATTTTTAATAAAATTTGTACAAAAATTTTACTTTAGTGAGAATCCCGTGTAGAAGCGAATTAGATACAGGTGCTACTGTTGTTGTAGGTACTGGATGAACTGTTACTTCAGGATATGGTGGTGGTGGTGGTTTGATTGCATTCTGTATAAGTTCATTACGTTCATTTTGTGATAATTTAGCGAATTGTATTAACATATCTTTAAATGATAATTCATTATTTTGGGAAGATTCAGCACTTGATGGTCGTGAATTTTCATTACGATTCTACAAATTAGAAAATGAGTTGTTTAGAATTGTTTTTGAAAATTTAATAATAAAATATTACCGCATCTATTGCATTCAATAATATTCCAATATCATTATTAGATTCCATTCCTTGTATATTTTGATGTACTTGAGATCCTGATCCTAAAGTTAATGATGAAAAATTAATTACATTACTACTATTGGAAGATTTATTATCGTTTTGCACACTTCTTATCCTACGGCCGCGTCTTGGTACAGTCTCAGGATGACGTTGACGATAATCAGCGATGATTGATTGTACATCTAGAACTGGCCGATTTTTCTGTTGTTGTTGTTGTTGTTGTTGCTTATAATCACCATTCAACTCAACTTGTGGATATTGTTGTGAAGGTTTTTGTAAAATATTACGATTTTTGCTTATCGATTTCTGTTGTTCGATGCGTTTTTGATTTGTTAAATTCGCTTTTAATATACTTTGATGATTATTATTGTTTTTTAATATTTCTTGATTTTGAGATTCACAATTATTACCACTAATCTCATTATTATTATCAATTTTATCATTTGTTAATAATAAAACTTGTTTACGACGTTGTATTCGTAATAATAATTCTTCTTTCATTTTTTTCAAATGAACAATATTATTCCATTCACGTTCTTTCTCTTTTGCCATTTCATTTAATGTACGTATTTCAGCTAAAACTTGTTCAGTTTGCAATTGAATTTGTTCAACATTATTACAATCAGCTAATTCAATAAATTCATTCAATATTTTATCACGACTGATAAAATTTTCCTGAATTTCCAATCGTAAACGTTTTGTTGGTGATTCATTTGTATCACATTTCCTTTTATTATTATTATTATTATTGGTATTAGTATTATTATTATTACTACTATTATTACTATTATTATTTTGACTTTCTTCTGATGAATTCGTATTACTATTGTCTTCATTTATTGTAGAATTCGATGTATTTTCTGATTTGATTACAATTTCACTGTCAGCCTTCTCATCTTTAATTTCATCATTAGTTTTCGATTGTTCAACATTATCATCATCATTAATACAATTCTCTTCATCATAACCATTTTCTTCAGTTTCTTCCGATTTTGTTGGTGGTATTTCATCATTAGATCGTTCTTCAGCATGACCAGGTGATGATGGTTGTATACTACTACCTTCATGTACTTCTTCCATAATTTGCATTTTTGTTAAACTGTAACAATTACAATGTTTGCCCAATTAGACAAAACAAAGACAATATAAAAAGTAGAAGAAAATTTAAATAAAACAGACCCACACAAAGACAGTTTCGTATATATACTGCGAGAACTAGGTCGGATATCGCACGCGGTCACGGACCCCCGAGGCAAATGAACTGTCGTAGTGGGGAACCATGCGAGTTACGAAACTCCCACAATCTATTTCTTTATTTGTTTAAGCTCGATTGTTGTTTTATTTTTTTTTTTTGCTCTCTATACAACTTACTCTTGTGGTAATCCTCCGGAAGATTTCTTCATTGTTGGTACTAATCCAACAGCTAATAATACAGCAATACCACTATCTGTTGGATTATCGTCTTTTTGTATATCGTTTGGTAAATTTTGATTAGGGATTGCACCTTTTTTCAAACGACATCTAGTCGGTAAACCTAATAGTTCATGTTGTACATCACGTTCATAATTGGAATCGGTGAAATGTCGTGAACAAACTCTTGCTGTTGCACAATTTTGAACGATTTTACCACAAGACTTCACCCAATGATGGCGAGTTATAGTATCACCAGGAAAACGATGGTAACGTATCGAACCACCTTTTGTTTTACGATGAGAGCTATTACAGCCCGCCACAGCACACTGTGGCATTTTACAAAATATTATTTCTAATCTTTTAACATGGCCTTCAGGTATCAAAAACAAACTGATAAAACATTTAATATAACTCGGTCAAAGTCTGATCTAATTTACTTTAATATTTGTTTACTAAATAGTTTGAATTGAGAATATATTGGTTTTTGTTGATCGGATGTGCAACATGTTGAACTAACGCATACTTGACAATATTGTTGTCATTGGAATTCTCTTTAATAGGGTGCGTCGTAATGTTTAACCGGAGAGAACGTCACGGTTTCCGTTTAAGCAATCCACACATACACACACACCTCTTTAATTTATACGAATTAAATACGAAAAAAACAGCACTAAATTTGTTGTTGTTGTGTTCAATGTTAGAAAGTCACGATTAAACAGACTGGCATCATGCGATTTAGAATCTTGAGCGAAATGCCGCACCCCACCAAATGAGCACCGGTGACGTCACGGGCGTCGATCCGCCACCGCCTCTCTCTCTCTCTAGGTGATCGATTTTGTTGCAATTAAATTCTGGGATACACACAGGAAATCACCCTTAATTATAATAAATATTCCACAGCAACCCCATATAAATTCTTACCATAATAATTGGAATTACATGAAAAATTTGGCATCTATATTGACTGAATTTTAATTAAAATTGAAGATTTTTATCATAAAATATTGGAGGATGTAATAAAGGGTGAGAAAAAAATCCATCTCGATTCCAGATGCAGTTGGCAGAAGCTGAGTCATACTCTAAATGTCTGGGGCTATATACCGATCAATAACAACACACATATACAACACCCTAGAATCGCCCCCCTTATTCACCAAATCAACAAAGGTTAACTCATCCCCCTTTCTATGTATAGTTTACCAATGATGGACGCGAACCACTAGACAGGATTAATAATCTTTTAATATAACAAACTGATATTTATTGTTGATCTAATCTAAACCAATCATATCATGTAGAGATAGTGTTTTGTGGTTTTTTTTTGTACGTTCTTTCTCTCTCCTACACACACACAATTCAAATATACAAAGGTCGCCACTTTACAGGACATAATTTCCTGTAAAAACCTTGAACCCGTCGTCGACGTTGTCGACTCCATCAAAAGTGGCACGAGGCCAATAGTAGGGCGAAACCGTTGCATCTTTCGACCTCGAAATGACATTCATTATAAAAATTTCATACGCTTTTTCCACATACATATAGTTCTTGCCTTTCCATTCCTGATCTTTTATAAGAACTTATTGCTGTCGAAATGAACTCTATGGGAAAAATGATGGGTATATTCTTGGATATACAGGTTGAGACATAAGATAGTCTTGAGGGTGGGTAATTTTACAATGTCTAACAGCAGCCATCTCTTTTCAACTCAGGCGAAGGCTATAAGACTGTTCTAGTTCTTGTAGGTTCATCTATGTTCCTAGATGAACTGTCTCAACCTGTATGTTGCTACTTTTCAATCAATATCGCGTGTTCCACACACACTCAACCATGATGTCGATGTAGAGGGTACATAACGTAATAATAAATTATGATTACGCACCAAGGGTTGAGGCCTTGTTGTGTTATTATATTGTTAGTTAGGGGGTGTATTTCTACCTTTATTTGTTTTGTATTTTTTGTTTTCTTAAATAAAACTTACCATTCGCTATTGTTTTGTTCCTCATCTTCTATAGAATTCGTTGGTGATACATCGAATGTTTCCTCAACTTTATCATCATCAACAATTTCCCCAATATTATTATCATTATCATCATCAATAATTTCCCCATCACTAAATTCATTTTTTCCTTCAATATCTGTACAATCAACAATTACATTATCTGTTTTAAAAACAATACCATCATCATTATCTGTTTCAATATTATCTAATAATAAATCATCATCATCTTGTAATTGATGTTTTGTTTCACCCGCTAGAAAATCATCATTGATACTAGTGCCATCTTGTGTTGGTGTTATTAATGTCGTTGTTGATATTGTTTTTTTATTATTATCATCAACATCATCAACATGATGATCATTATTGTCATCATCATTATCATCATCACCACCACCATTATCATCATTATTACAATTGTTACTATGATCTATTGATGATTTTTCAATAATTTCAACTTGATCATCTGTTTTATCCATATTTGGATCATTTTCACTATTATTAATATCTGTTGTAGTTTTAGTTGTTGTTGTTGTTGTTGTTGTTGTTATATCACCATTTGTAATCTTTTCTATAGTTTGGTCATGAACAACCTCGACACAATTACTATTTATAGATTCGCAATTATTTTGAAATGATAACATTACTGGATTTTCCGCCATTTTCATTCTTTTCTAATTTTATTTTTTGATTATTATTAATATTATTACAACTACTAGTAGTTCATTTTAACATAATTATAGATGAAAGGGGGCAAAGTTTTTATTGCTATTATTATTATTATTATTATTATTACTATTATTTAATAGTTGTAGTAGTAGTAGTTGTATTACCCAATGCTATATATGTATATCTTAAATAGTAGATATATAGGTATAATATAAATATTGAATTTTCTACACTTCCTAAACACTACCACAATTGATTATTGAGATTTACACAAACACTTACACTTAACCAATAATAATTATGGGGGTAGTCTATATCTATTCCGGTCGTTTTTATTTATATCGTCCATAATTTCTGTTGACCCCAATGTATTGATACGAACGTCTAATATGTGACTAATTGTAGCTTCAGAAATGCAACGTTGCCGCAACTTGTCACGTAAAATAGTATCCTAATATTTCTATACAGTATGTTCCACATAAATATGTATAGTTTTTTCAGAGATATTTGGCTTGCCTGGGGCGAGTACTTACTACCGATGTCCGTAAAGGGACAGATATTGAAATTTATGCTAGGCAGGTAGAAGCAAGTAGAATTAGGGACCGTGCTGGCATATTTGAGGCCCTTTATTAAAATCATTGACAACTGTACAAATGTATTTTAAAATATAAAATTCTTCAGTCAGATAAAATACACCGTAATCATTTATGAAAATAAATATTGAAAAATAGAATATCTCACAAAATTTGAAAATTGTATTATTTCTTGTATTAATTCTTTTCAATACGGACCGGGCAAACTCTGTCCATTAGGTTATTTGATAATTGTTTTATTGGGGTTCAGTTATAAAACCAATGAAGCGTGAACAAAGTCATGTCATGTCAATGCCACTTATCTCTGAATAAAGTATACGTCCTCCTTGTAAATCTCTACTATCCGGAAAATCGTTTTAAATATTTAGAGCAGTCTGTAAAAAGGACCCTGTAGCTACTTTATAGTTATGTAAAAAATTCGGAATATTTATTGAAACCTATTGGGATTTCATTTTAGGATCGCAGCGCCAGGGTGGCAAAATTTTTAACTAGTTTGAAAGTACATTGTGTGGGTGATTTTGCATTGTCTTTAATAGTGAAAGATATGTTTTTCTGTCTTTTCCTTGTTTTATAATTAAGATTTTTGTTTTTTTTGTATTTAAATTGTGTTAATTAGTTAGTGGTTATAACTAAATTAACGTTTTGTAGACGAATCATTATCATTTTCATTCATAAATCTAGTTTTTGTGGATCTAAACAAGCCGCTTTGTGTTTATTACAACAGATATTTTCTATCAGCTTTCAGTTAATTCCAGGTCTGTAGATTATTGTTTAAAAACAGTTTTCAATATTAGAAATAACACCTGTAAGCTTTTTTTTTATCGGTGTTACAAGTAATAAAAGAATATTTAAACTGATGATATTTTTAATAATTACCCTTTTTTCTTAACACTAAGCATATTCCTTATAAATAAATCTAATTATCTACAGAAATCATCAATTATAAGTGAATTTATTTTAAGAAAGGAATAATCAAATAGAAGTTTGAAATATCGTGGTTATACAGCAAGACAAATAATATCTAAAATTTGATTTGTAGAACCCAAAAATGTGTTTCTTTTCACCTTATATTTTGCAACTATTTGATTACACGTGATAGTTTTGACTTTCTTGCAATAATTTAACTTAAAATATTTTCATAAGCCAAACAACACATCAGCATACCACATATTTGATGTAATGTACTCTAAACTGCTTCTCAAAACCAACACCAGGGTGCGTATCGCTGGGCTGCAAATCCCAATAGAAAATTGAACGCGATTCACGCATGCGTTTCACGCTAGTAAATCTGCTATAACGACATTTTTATTTCATCTTATACTGTAATTGGAGTATTAACAGATTAGCAACGAGTTGCGTTATGATATTTTTAACAGCACTAGTATTGTTATAAAACTCAACAACGTAATGACATTTTACTAATATTGAATCATTATAGAACATATTATGATAGACAACTATTTAAAAACTCTTTCGATTTTGGATGGGTTTCATGAAATCGTAGGGTAGTGCGGAATACCGTTTGAGGACCAACATTCTAGATATAAATGTGCAAAATATGGCAACGCTGAGTATTAGCGCTACAATTAGATAGATAAGATATTGATTATTCTAGGTAGGAAAACTAGAAAACTGTAAAACAGTTTTATTTAAATCTTAGCGCTAAACAATGAATTGATAAAATCCATCTTTTATCTTTATAATTATTACAAAACTGATAATTACCAAAAGAATCGTAATATTAAAATTTAATAAAATAGTTATTTGAAACCTTTCAATAGGGTTATCCTGTTATAATTCCATATGCTTAAAAATTTATTCACAATGCCTTTATCAATGTCTTTGAACGTGTTAATCTAAATTTCCATCCTCTAAACTCTAAACTGCTTCCATACTGACTTATTTCCTTTTTAAAACGTATCACTTTAACATATTCTTTGACAAAAAAACCAAAAAAAAAAAACAAGGGGGTCTATAAAAAAGACAATGCTTAATTTTAGAATTTACCATGACCTCCTTTCGAATACCTTGTACTATACAGGGTTATGAATTCGGCATATACTCTATTACTGCATATATTTACAATATCTGATATGCTATTATATGCAAGCCTTAGAGTAATATTGGTTGCCTACACACCAGGGACTACAACTGCCACCAAATTTCCAATTATTAGGTAAGCTTATTACAAAATTAATTAATTATTCGTTTTGTTTTTGTTTTTCTTATGTAAATATCTATTATATAAAATGAAATAATGATAACTTATTGATTTTCAATTTCCTGTAACAAAATTAATTTTAATTAAAATATGTTTGTCTGCAATTATGACGATTCGCTGATTACATTACATTACTCTAGTTATGAAAATATTAACATCTGTTACATGGTAAATGTTAAAATCTTTGTTGAATATTTTATAAGATTCAATCAATATTGCATCATTTTTCTATTATAATAAATAAAATATTAATTATATTTTAATCGAAATTGTTAATTAAAACTGAAACGCCAATATTGTAATTAAAGCTTTTGAAAAGTACTATTTTATTGAACATTTTATATATTTCGGTCGTATTTCCATTAAGTGTTAATTCAGTCGGAATTTTATTACCAAATAATAAATTTTAATTAAATTTCAAAATACATTAAATAGAAAAAATTATAAGCAAATTTAAAGAAACATTCTTCGATAAATTGTAATATAATTATGTTGTTATTATATGGATATAAATAGAAAAATATTAGAACATGTGTTTTGTAAGAAAATTCGTTGTTTTAGTGATATAGTAATAATGGAAATCGTTTCCTGTATATTATGATTGTCGTTATTAAACAATGTGAGAGCAACTTATATTAATGGTATTGTCGGTAAATTGATATGAAGATAGACATCGAGAATTGAGTGAAAGAGAGAGAGAGAGAGAGAGAGAAATAAAGGTCACATCTACCGACATTAACAATAATAATAATCTCAATTAATGTTAGATTGGAAAGGTTTCATTTCCACATGATCAATATCGATATATCAATTATCATTTGATTGTATTGTTTATATAACACCTATACTAAGGTAATACATTATATTTTCTATATGTACCTGTATGTCTTTTACAATTAGAATTCATAGTCATTGGATGCCATTGTTTGTAGATGTCTAAACCGCAACATCTACCGAACTAAAACGCCATATTTGTGACCCAATACTAGATGAAAATCGGGCAGATTCTAAATTAATGAAATATCATGTTTGTTCAATAAATGAACCATTTTTGTACTGATAGAGTTTGAGTTAGATCATGTTTCTAATTGATAAAAAAATTCTCATTTTTACGATAGAATTTGTATTGATCATCTTGCTCTGCTTGTTAACGAATTACCAACGTTGGAATACCAATGTACTGTATTATATCAATTCATCGCCCTCGGTCAGTGGACCCCTCTTTGTTAATTTAATTGGAGCGTGAATGTGGTTCCCACATATAAGACCTAAATTCCACTACATTGACAATCTATCCTTCTTTTGTTGTTAACAGGATTTACGGATATATCAGTGATTTTCAGTAAACAAAAGATTTTAGGGTGAAATAGACCATTATCAAAAGAATGGATAAACAAGATTTGAAATACAAAAAAAATAATAATATGATAGAATCTAATTACAATAATACCATTGTTATTTTAGAAATGTAGGTACCATCTATTTGTTTTAGTTTTGTGTATCGGTTACATCAAATTATAGAGAAATACCAATTGTTAGGATGTGGTAAGGGTGTTTTTGAATTGTGAACCTCGACGATTTATAGGGTGAAAACTAAACAACTATAGGGTGTTTTAGATAAAAGGGTTGCCACACCTTTACTGGAAGAGTCCAGTTTGCAATTTCTCAATTTCTTTTAAATAAAGCGCAAAACAAATAGGTTTCTTAGCATCATAGAGCTTGAGGTGAAACAGCAATTACTTGACCTTTTTTATCTCTGTTGAACCGATAAGAGAGCCATAAGAATTTATTGTCCTAATACATCTTTGCCTAATTGTCTTGTTTATCATGTGTATTTGAAATAAGTAAATCGAAAAAAAGCTTAACAGCTTGGTAAAAGTCGATGATATTATAAATTTGTAGGTACTCATCCTAATCGGAGTTAAATAGGAAAAACTACAATTTTTAGTATGATAACGTTTTTTAAGTGGAGTATAGTGAGTATTAATAATGTCTGATTATACGTGACTTTTTAATTGTTATCTGTCTGCGTGTTAACCAATATTTGCTATAAAAGCATTCTGTTGACTTTAAAACTTACCTCAGGAAGCATCTTTTCTGTCAAATGATGTAATAGGATTTTTAAGATTAATTATTCTGCTTATACTTAATTTAATCGCAATAAATAATGCAACTGAGCAACGGCGTAAGTACCATGAGGCACAGACGTCCTAAGTGTATAAAAAACGTCGAATTTAAAAGATCCATCAAAAGAAGTACAGTAGAGTGAAACCCAATATTTGCGTGCATTTTTTAAATCAGTTTTGGATCTCACTCAAGAATGTCCCCAATATACAGATTATAACATTCCAAATAGAAACATAGGAGAAACTAGAATTCAAAGATCCCAAATGTCTTAAGTCTAATGCGATGTAATCTCATTTTCTCTTACTTATTAGAAATGGAATGTTTCCATGTAGTTTATGGTAAAGATTGGATCTATCTTTTCATTTGTTTATCAGTTAAAGATCTAGGCATTCCAAGCCGAATGATTAGAGGAGTAACTATTGTAGAAAGGGTGTGGTACCACCAATCTTCCATGTATCGCTTTTCAATCCAGATGAACGGTATAAGTGTGTCCCATATGTTGTAGTTTCTCCTATGTTTCTATTTGAAATGTCAAGACCGGTATATATTTTTTGAATTTCTGTTTTCGGGCCATAAATTTGAAATCACGCTATTGCAACTGTTTGTGAGAAACACTTTGACAATTATTTAAATTTGTACGGCATACATTTTTTGTTATAAATGTTAATAACATTAGGAACATAATGAAATTTTCATTTATAATAGCAGTTGTTTCTCTAATAATAATAATCTTTCAAATTAATTAAATTGAATAATTCCCTCTTAATCTTCTAACTTTTCTAATTAGTTGAGTTGAGTGTAAACTTTATTATTCAATTAATATTTGTAATTACCTATTATTGTTAAAATATCAATTTATTTATTTTTTTCTAGCAATTTCTAATCAATTTTGTGAGACTTTCTTTTCGCGCATTCGAAGTCTACATTTACTGTTTATTTGTTATAGTAATTATACCTTCGGTGGATAATTAATTACAGGTTATTACCACGGTTATCATGTGTAACAAGTTATATGATTAGAGTTGAAATATTTCGTTCTAATTAAATTATTTATTATACTTTCTGCACTATTTGCCATTAACTGTAGGTATACGAATTGCTTATTTATTGATAATTTTAATTATTTAATAATAGAAAACATCATATTTAGATAGTGGTAGGCGGTAGTCGATAAAAATCTAACAATAGGTAATCTACTAGGATTGTCGAACAATTGTTGGTACCCTACGCAGATTCCATCTTGATGCCTTCACAGAAAAACAACGTCAAATATATCCTAATATTTATTTGCTTATACAACTCAAAAATAACATTAATTGGTGTTGGCTATGGTGTCTACAAATTTTTGCGCCCCAGGTGTCAGGTCTAGTGCGCTTATAGCTCGTGTCGGTCGTGATCTTAAATGATTTTTAATCAAACATCAAATTTGATTGTTTTTCAATGTAATCAATTGCCCCTCTCTGTTTCTGTTCATTAAACGCTTTAAGTATTGAGGGGTCCTGAGACTAAAGTCATTTATGAATTTCACAAGAATAGACTGGATCTGTTACAGAAAAGTTTTGACTTCACATTATACAACTCTGGTACTGGTGTATTTTGTTACGAGAAAATAAATCGTGTCGACTTTGCGAACCACGAACCAGAGTTGGCAAACCACGCGCCACGGGAACGGGCGCGCCAGTCATTTCAGGCTCAGCTCGCGATAGCTTGTGCTTTCCTATCAGTTGTCGGTGAATTTGGCAGGAGTGAAAGAGAAGGCGAGCCTCCTCAGGCTCGGCTCGTCATATGTTGAGTTCGCCACATTTCAGTAGCGTCCAGGTTGTCGTTATTTTTTTCATAATAAATAATTATTCATTATGCTTTATCAATTGAATTAAACTGGACTACGGCACTGACAAGACTCGTACAAGACTTGCTAAGCCAACACCAATCACACACCACAAACTCACACGCTTCGTGGGAATATCATCCACGAGCCAAGCCATATGACGAGCCAAACCTGGCTGAACCTCCACAAGCCGGGCGCGGCAAATCGCGTGCCGTGGGATTCCGGCTGAAGACCTAAGACAAAAGTCATTTTACAATTGCATAGGAATAGATTGGATCTGTAATGAAAGAGCTTTGAATTTTCAATATACAACTCTGGTGCCGGTGGATTCTGTTACAATAAGTCATCTCGTTTGTCTTATTTGAACTTTAATATAACACTAGATGATTTTTTGACAATAGTAATCTTAACATTCACATGTACTTTATAAAGTATTGTCTTCAATAATACTTACCTATATAGTCCGTTTTCACAATTTTACGCTTTTTTTTATTGGAACTTCAACGTGTATTCGCAGAATCGTTTCAGATTATCTATTTTCACAGTTTATTGGTGAATTTTAAGAATCACCTTAATATATACCGTAAAAGCCAGTTTAACCGAGCATCTGTCGAATAAGCGAAAAGGTCGGTTAATCCTGTTCTTGGTGATGGTTAAAGTGATGACAAATTTCAATTTTTGCATAAAAAAGGTCGGATAATTCGAAACTCAATTAACCGAAAGTCGATTAATCGAACCTGTACTGTATTTCTGATTTCAAGTCGTCATTTTTGTTGTAATATTAATTGTTTATTAATAACAATATTATTTATTAAATACGAATCGATGATATTTAATCAATGAATATGAAAATTTGATGAAAGAAATAATAAATGTATAGTCTCAAACAGATAACAATAAGCTTTTTAACATAAACACACCTCTGACTTGGTATGCGTAGAATTCTATTTTTCCCCTTATTTGTTATGCACATCCTCCATTTGTTGTCCTTCATTGATATACCAATGAATATTTATTAAAATACTACAAATAGACACCATATCTATATATTGTTATACCGTATCTATATGTATAGATAGATAAAGGAAACAAAGAAGAAAGTCTACAAGGAGAAAGACGGGAAAAAAAGTTTTAATTACTGTCAAGACTATAATTAGAAATAATCAATAGCTACTTTAGATAATTATGTTTTGTTTTATTAATCATACTAGAAGTACTATATTTGATAATTATATATACCTACGTTGTAACTACCGGATACTAGAGTCATTGAAAAATTTAACATTAGTCCTTTGTCAACGTATAGATTTATATAAAAAAAAAAACCGTACTTATTGTTAGTTACATTTAGTATAAACTGACTAGAGAGAATTCTGTAAAGTAACAGCAAGAATTAAAGAGAAAAAGAGAGAGAAATATGAGGGCTGGCGGAACTAAAGACAACCAAGACTTGTATTTAAGTGTTGCTTGGAGAATCGCCCTTATGGCATACGCATATCTTTATACATACATACAATGCTATGTGAGTCTCACTCACCCTACACATAGGCCTTGAATGGAATAAGATACAATCTGACTTTGTGTTGTTGTCTTTTTTTGTTTCTTCAGTTTTTTTCATTTATTTATTTGTGTAAATGCAGTAGTTGTCTTTGTCGTCAAGGCCGTTACTACCATCATGTAAATTTACATAAATTATTTAACAAAAACTTGTTGAAGTTTCAGCTTTTTTTTTAATAAAAATGTAGCATAATTGTGTATATTTTTTTTTTGTTTTTTGGGGGCCAAGTACTACGGGGCATTGTTCCAGTGTACGTTGCCTGGTTCATGGCTCACACACACACAATAAGTACAGTCTGTACCTATATAACATGCAACTTTTGTTATTTATATTTCAATATATCCATATGTATGTCTGCAAAGACTGAAGAAAAGCAGAAATGTTGAAAATATTGTTTATAAAACACGATAAATGGTTGCAATCTTTTGTTAAATAACACGTACATATATAGAGAGGAAATTAACTTTCAATAATTATAAATTATGCTTAATGTTTAAATAAATATATATATGTACGTAGTATAACTTGGATAATTATCAATGGTTAAATGGAAATTGTTGTTTACATTCTCTTTTAAACATGTAAAAAAGGTGTTGAACTCTTTTATAAAAAAGAGAAAAACATTTGAAATTGATGAGTTCCGGTTAGTAGAGTTTTCAATTTGTGCATTTAATGTATTCATGCATATAGAATGATTGTTGAATACAACAAAACTAATAATTTGTAATTACAATACGAATTGTTTAACGATCTTGAGATTGATGGTGACGATATTTTTAGAAATTTTTAATAATTACAATTCGTAAAATTATTACACTATCAAGTTCTTCTTGTTCCAGTCGACTTGTACTAATTTGTAAACTTAATTATGTAAACACACTTTCAAAATATTTGTAACACCTTAGATAATTTGTCAAGTTCTTGTACAATTAACATCTCAAGTTGAATCAATTTTTGAATAACTCGTCAATTCGCTTCATTGTTTCTAACAAGTGCAAGAAACTTGAAACAATTTATAAAGCAAGAAATTGGACAACAACTCGCGGTAGAATATCTAGAATTTATAAATTTTGATCAAGAATTAGAGCGAGGCAAATCACAACTCAGGCTCGGCAAACCAGACGCCGTGGAACGGACGCGCCAGCCATTTCAGGCTCGGTTCGCTATGGCTTGCGCTTTCCCATCAGTTGTTGGTAAATTTGCCACGAGTCAAAGAGAAGGCGAACCTCCTCAGGTTCGACTCGTCATATATCCAACCTAATTCATAGGAAAATGTTCGCCACACATCAGTAGCCTTATGATGAGCCAAGTCTGGCTGGATCTCCTCCATCCCGAGCCATGAGCAAGGCTCGCCGAATCACATGCAGTGGGATTTCGGTTTTACACGTACCGTGAGTTCTTGTTCAATATTTCGCTTCAGAAATTGTTTTTAACTTCTTTACTTTTTGCACACGTTCGACATGCAACAACTTGAAAATCTTTTCAAAAATTGACTCAACTCAGCATCCTACAAGAACTGATAAGATGTCCAAGTTGTTAAAAGTACAAGCCAATTTGAACAAGAAGAACTTGATAGTGTAATCATACCCAAAGTGTATATGGAAGGATCAGACATATAATATCAGACGTATATTTATAGAAAAGTGTAATAATAATGATGCAAAAGTGTATTATGGGAAGATATGTCTGCAGGATTCGTTTTATTCGCATACATGTTTGATTTGAATTCATCTTTTACGTGGTATGTTTTATTGAATTGTATTTTCACCCCGTCAGATTGGTCTATTTGTTTAAGAAATATGTAAAGATTTTCTAGTTTGAAATCGTTTCCGTGATATAACAAAAAAAATGAAGCAAAGTAAAATGAAAAAAAAAAGAAGCTAAATACGAGATATTCCATATATGGTGTATTTTATTTATTTATTTTTGATGGCATGAAAAAGCTGTTTGCTTCATGAATAAATGGAAAAACTCTATGATTAGTGGTTTAGCAATGTAAGCATTATAATCCAGACAAGTAAATAGTGGATGCTTACTTTTTATTTTCCATTTGTATTGCGACCTAGAAATCAAAATCTTTTATCAAACAAAATAATTAACCAGTTCCTTTACCAAAGATTGTTTGTATTAGAAAATCGGTCACTGACTGACACTTATCTGACTTGCAAAGTTTAATGTATTTTATTAATACGAGAACAATTCGAAAAGTTGCTATCAGTTTCGGTATTTCCGGTGTAACGAAAATGGACTTTTTTTATCGTCCAAATATAACATTACTGTTGCTTTGTTATAGCTGTAAATTTTTTTTTTGTTTTCTCATTATCAATACGCCAATCAGTAATATTGTATATTGTCTAACATGATTGTTAATAATAAACACGACAGTATTTCAAAAATAGAATACTGCTAGTTTTGTTATTGTTTACTGGGCAAAATTCACTTTATAGTTGCATAAAATATGCCATAGCTATTTTAATAATTTAAATCGCAAGATAAATCATAAGAGTCTCTTAGATTTAATCATCGTCTATTAATATACCAGAACATCAAAAATATTGCCTTTTTTTTTTAATAAAATGAGTGAAATTTCGCAATGAAGTCGTCGAGGCAAAAGTATAATGGAACATTAATTACCTACTGAGTAACTTTTAAACCAAATGTTGCTACCACTGTTTAATGATGATTATTTGTCAAGAAAACGTAACATATAAAGTTGCTTGCCCACTGTCTTTGTTTTTATTAATATGATGACTGATGGGTAAAGCAATTAGAGCATGACTTACGAAATTATCTCCTACATCAATCATATATCTGACACAGTTTTTCTGCAAATTATATTAATCGTTTTCGGGTTGTTGTTTTTTTTTTTTTCAATTATGTTGTCAAGAAAGGTTTAACGAATTTCAAGAGATTGTAGTTTTTTTTTTGTACGATTTGCTTTCATGGGACAATAAATTTAGATAATTGTGACTTTAATTACTAACTACTTTGTGTGGTAGGTGGTAGTTTTACAATGAAAATTGTTTGTTGGTCTGTAATATTGATAAGTGCAGCTAGACTAGGGCGATTGTCTTATCGTTAGAAATTCCAAAATTGTTAGAAAAACCTATTTTTTGATATTACTTGAGTGGAATTCTTGAAGATTTTAGGAATAATCGCTTTGGTCTAGTATTTAAATCATAATTAGTACAGTAGAAGTACATTTAACCGACTACTACACGACCACGCACTTGTCTTATAAGCGAAAAGGTCGGATAATATGAAGCTAGAGGTCTTTCTGGAACAAAAACACACAGGTTGAGAACTAGGTCACCGTGGAGACCCGCCCACACATCAACTCGTCCGCCGTGGATAGTCAGATACAACGACGTGTGAACTCTACTGGCTAATATGACACCTCCTCCGACTAACCAGAAATCGACAAAAGTCGGGCATGTTACCAGCCTGTGTATTTTTGATCCAGATAGACTTCTAAATGCACATCATGCTCAATATTGTTGAATGAAAGCACTGTATTTTTGAAAAGTCGGTTCATCCGGTTCTCGTCAATAGTTAGAATAGAGACAAAGTTTGGTGTTTTCGTGATACTACGACCGGACTTGCATCCCGAAGCTTCGTATTATAATGACATGAAAATCAAGATGACGATTACGCTAATTTTTGTGTCGTAGATATTTTAAAAATTGATGATTTCAGTGTAGCAACATGCATGCAGAATAAGAAAAAAATGATTAAACGAAAATGGTGGATGAGCGTTTTCTACAGGCACGTCTGTTCTCGACGAAAACCCTAATTACCTTTGATGTGTGTTGAAAAACCGACTCTCTGGCGATAACTACACCACAGTCCGATAATTCTCAACGATAGACGATAGTCAATGGCCACATTAGTGTTTATCGTCACAATAGGTGCAGATCTGACCGTACTATAGCAAAAAGTTTGGATAATCCGAAAGTCGGTTAAGCGGGCTTCTACTGTAATCGCTTTGAACTTTAATCACAATTTAGAGGGAATTTTATAAAATTCTATACTATCTTGGTAATAGGTGCGCTTAGGATCAAACCGCAGAATTAGCTCATGAGTTCTAAAATTGGGTAATCGATTTCCGTATTGCCTTCGTGTTCTCTGTGGTGTTGTTATCCAACTGGGTTTTCAATTTATAAATTATTAAAGTTCCAATACCGCAATTCACCTATTTTTACATTGTTGCTGCTATTATTGGGAACGTAGTGCCACTACTGAAAAATTTGTGACAACTATATGAAATCGCTATAATAGCTGTTTATTTCAAATAAGTCTGTTTAGCAAAGCATGATTTGAGTCGACGTTGATTAAATATTCGTCCGATTTAAATAACATTTACTCGTAAATAAGACTATTTATGTATGTTCCTTCTTGAAATTTTCAAGTACATTTGATTTAGAAAGTAACGTTTTATATAAATAAAAAATTGCAGATACACATACATCTTATATTGTTGATTGTTTTACTGAAGTGATTGTATAAATTCTGATGGAAAATATAAAGTAACGTCATCATAGTGAGAGGTGAAGTTTCACTTGTCATAAATCGACTTAAAAACCTAATGCAACTGAAGAAAATTAACCATCCATTACAGGTAACATTGCGGAGACGAAAATACGTTCTAAAATAAGACTCTTTGGTTGTAATGGATTATTTTTTGTAAAAATATCAGTCTGTTGGTGTAGAATCAAAACTCAACAACAAGAGTGAATTTTGTATCTAAAATTAAAGTATTTAAGAGCATAATATAACCAATCTTTTCTATTTTGATAAACTCTGTTGATAGACCTAATACTCTTAAAAACGGCAAAAGTCGGTTATAATGAATTCGTTGTTGACATTATTTGTTATTTCCGTGTATGTACAATTCTGAAAAAGTGAAGAGAATGAAATTTTTGATGGCTCATACATGTCACGACCAGATTAAGTTACAAGGGACGATTGTCGGGAATAGCATCCCCTAATGGCGGTTGAAAGGTCAAAATAAGGGATAGAGCTGTATAATTTTTTTGTTGACTTATATACCAATGTTGTTATCTTCTTCTTTAATTTTTGCCATAATTCTTAGCACGTATGAGTTAGTAAGTTTCATCTTATCACCATGCACAAGGTGTTGAGTATTTAATCAATAAAATGCACCAAAAAATCTCTTTACTCGTATCACTAGATATATTACGATCATGTAAATAGAAAACGCCTTGCATTTTTGTGCGGTCCTCGAGCTATAATCGTATTTCTAAAAAAAGTTTACTCATTTACTTTGTATGTAATAGGATAGTATTTTACTTGTGGTTCGCCATTCGTTTTGAACTGTCAGTGTGGTCCTTTAGACAAAAAGTTTGCTCAGACTGGTGCTATAGGAGGATCAGAGCCGCACCGAAGATAAATTGCGTCCGTGGCAAACAAGAGTTACCGGCGCCCTTTTCAATATTTCTTCAAATGTAAATAGTTTCTAACTCTAGAGCTATTGTGATCTTTATTAGTTGTTTTAAAAATCTCATATTTACTCCAGAAATGAAAATAAATAAAGTTTACTTCTCTTATTCATTAATCTATTCTGATTTAATTGGATTTGTTAAGGTATTCGTAGAAAGTAAATGTTTTAGTTAGAAAGGCAATGCTTCCTTTGTTTCAATGATATCCTCTTCCTCTTCCTAATAAAAATGATTTTTCTTTGTTAGTCTAATATGTGGTTTATTTATAAATCAATCCATCACAGATTTTTACAATCAAACATAAATTGTAAAATAGAGGAACTAGACGGTTTCTCGTCGATTTTAACAAGAAATTCCAAAAAAAGACGCACAATTAAAACTTGCTAATTGCAGACAGGTGAAAAGAAAAAAAAATGTACAAAATAATGAGAAACAATAAAACAATGACAAATAGAACTGGAACAAGTAATAAACATGAATTATTTAACATAAATACAACACAGTGTAACAAATTAATAAAGTTGTTAAAACCATTAAAAAGAGGAAAAAATGAAGTAACTTTTATGTTTTTTTAAAAAACACACACAAACACACAGGTGATACAACAATGAAACAAGATAATCGTTTTAAAATTATTATATTTTATCAGCTATAAGTTTAATTGTAGCTACAATCTAAAACTATAATCATTATTCTTTGGTTGTTGTTTTTTTCCAACTTTATTCTTTTAAAAAGAAAAACAAACTCGCTTTTTTTCCTTCATTTTTAATATAAAATAATACAATAACTACTACAATTAATTAACTTTAATAATAATAATAATGATA
>JAZBGY010000489.1:0-52801 GCA_037414755.1 Lydus trimaculatus | reverse complement strand
TTTTCTTAATTTTTTTTTTTAAATAATAATAGGCGTTGCTATTATTGTTATTATTCTTCCACCCTGTTTGTTTAGTGGGTGGGAAATGCAGTTGTATCGCAGTTCCGTTCTCGTGATAGTCGACGATAACGATTGCATGCATCTTTATTATTTCCTTCATTTATTGTAGGTACCTAAATAGGATGAAACTGTTTCGCAAATCGTCTGATTTATTCCAGTAGTTTAACTAATAATGATGATGATTGCGTGGGTTATGTTTTATAACAACAAATAGACAACAATCATGAAATATTAATGTTTCATGTTGCGTTCATATACATTATCGTATTGAATTGATTAAAATGAAAACTTACCAGGTAATGTAAAATTATTGTGGTCCACAGCCTGTAGGATAAGAGTGAAGGACCTCTGAAATAAGAAAAACAAATTAAAAAAAAATCAATATAAACGTAATAAAATTATAATAAAAGAAAAACTTTAGATAATGATTTTCACCATTAAAGTACATTCACCCAAAACTTCAGCTATATCTTTATTCGATAATAATAATAATAATAATAATATAAAACGATTAACAGGTTTTTTCTGTATAACATCCAATTAATTTCCAAATTAATCCCCAACCAGCCGAAACAAAACTGTTTCTTCCTCCATATGATTCGACATAAAAATGACTAAGCACAATGGTTTTATTTCAATTTTCATGAAGAAACGTGTGAAATCTAACCATTTTCATGCAATCAATTTAATAATTTTCGTGCGGTTTTCAAATAATTTCTCTTTAAAAATCGTTTATTTTACCGACAAGATTTTTAATCACGCCGGTGGTGTTTTTTCTAACAATCGTTTGATTCCTTTTAACGTATTTCGCGTTTTACAGAAAAAAGACAACAAAAAACGGATGTGGCCGCTTTTGAAGTAGCAGCTATCGTTGCCACAACCGTGATGGAATGTGTTCAATTTAACAGATAATATACCTACAAGTGAGCAACTGAACAATATCGATTGCTTTGTCTGTATATAGATTTAAATTTTTCCATAATTTAAAACATTTATCATATAAAGAATCGATAAGACGACTTATTCACCAGTCTATAAATGATTAGTTCGTATAATAATGTAAAAAGGGACAACACAAAACTCCTGGAGCTTTACAACTATAGAAACTAAATAATGTGTGACGATTATGTTGATATGCATTTATAGATACAGGAAATGATAAATCAATTGTCAAATCTATTCAAGTAATAGAGAATCTCCTAATTCAAATTCTGATCGTCTATTTTTCTTTAAATAATAGCCATATTATACAAAAACCGTTTTAATTGGCTTAAAATTTGAAATTATAGTGGTGAGGAAATAGTAGAAGTAGAAGAATCATTGGCATTACGCCAATAAACTTGAAAATCCATACATGGATCCAGTTGAAACTACAACAACAACAACAACAAGAGGAAGCTCTCTCTACTAATTGCACGTTACATGTTTGGTATCGTGTATTTGTTCACGTCCAATGATCGATTAAAACTATATTATTGATGTTATCTTATTTTTTTGGTGAATGCATCACTACCAATTTATTACAAATTTTAACTAGCGGTTAAATTTAACGATACATATGAGATATTTCGGATATTAAGAAGACAGATAGATGATGATGATGATGATGATGATGACTTGGAATTTATGCCATGTTGGAATAACGATGTATCTTGAACGAATCTTGACATGGTTCGCCTTAATTCCAAAGATTTTCACATATCATTCCATCTTTTAGAGAAAACGACCAAAAAAACAATACAACACAAAGGGTAAAGGAAAAAATAAAAATATGATGAAAGACCGTTAAATCGCACGATATTAACCGCTATCCAATTGAAAGAGTTGAACGAAAGAGAATATCTACGTTTCGCACATTTTTCTAACAAATATTTGTCCAACAATCATATTTGTTGTTTACAGAGCCGTTTATTAAAACTAATAATAACTATTTTGATAAAACAATGTTTGAATGAGTTGTTTGATGTCGTGAGAATATAAAATATAATGACATCCATACATATCCACCCTCCTTCTCAAAATGTGCGGATTATTTTTATTTAACAAAAATGTAGAGATTTTCACATGTCACATAATAAATGGGAAGTACCTTAACTGTAATTAAAAAGAATCTCATAAGTCTCATTAAAAAACAAAACAAAAATGTTGTAGAAAGTCAAACAGTTTATTAGACTATAGAGTGAATTGTAGATAATTATGATAAAATACAAAATCTTCTTATTTGTATCTATTCTACTACAATAATAATCATTAAACAACAATTAACTTCCGGAATATTTGAGGAGCATCACAGGAAATTGTTTTGTCTTATCAATACAGTTGTGTATAGATTTTGGAAACGAACAAGAAATCACATCCAGACATTACAATAAGATAATCACATAATAATAACAGAACGGAACTACTCACATATTAAACGGATGTAAAATAAAATTATAAAAAGTATATAAATAAATCGTATGATGATCATAACAAAAGACGAATTAACTGTAATAAAATACACAGAGAATAGAGCAAGTCGGAAGGAATAATCCGTAATAATTGCCTACTTCCGACAATTTCATATGATAATAATTGATAATGTCGGACGGAATATGTAGGTATATGGAAAAAATTTGAAAGTTCTCCTCAACTATATAACAGTATTATTGTACATATGTGTATGTGTTTACGTATGTATATATGTGAAGATTGTGTATGCACAGGTGCATCATTCTATAGTGTGTAAACATGGATCGGCTTTCCCTTATGAAACTGGACGATGATGGATTCTATATGTGAGAATCAAATGTTTCGCATTTGTTTTTATGGACTTTTACTTTCCAATAATAACAATTACATATTATAATTGCAAGTAGTGAAAAAATCTCACTTTATCTATAACATAATGCTCCTCCTTCTCTAAGATTAGTCATAAGAAAAATCTTCATTAATTTCAAGGAGAACTATGTATAATGGGTGTGACAATAATCACATGTCTTGGCCATGATAACTATAGTGTTATTTTTGCAAATATCATTAAATTATTTTCCATAAAACTATATGATAATATTTTGCAAAACTACAAATATGTTGAGAATAGAAGACAAAAATTAAAAAAAGAGATAGATAAACACATATAACTGTTTTTGCAGTTTCCCCATTTCTCACAGACTCAAATGTCAACTGTATAAGCATGAAAGATGATCAAAGAGGTTGTTTCACTTGTCGTGTTAGATATAAAATACCATTTCATTTATGTGTATATGAGAAAAGACACTCACTTAAGATCCAACAATTACAAAACAAAACAAAAAAAAATGACCTACTGACAAAAGCATTTAATGTAAAAATGTAATTGATGGTTGAATTCACTATAACCGTCAGCGATGTTGAAGCTTTCAAATCACTCAAAAGATACAGTTAGTGGTAATTAGTAAATGGATTTGTTGATCAGCTTTTGAAATGTAAAAATGAATATCTTCACATGAGAATTTTAAATTAGCAAAATATACTGATGAAATAATAGAAAGTTTGTTGATATTTTTTAAGATTAATGGGTGTGTGTGTGTCTTTATTTAAATAAATAGTCAAAGATGAATCAGCTTTGGTAGAATATGCAAAAATTTTCATACAGCAATGTCACAATTCTTATATAATTTGTATTTAACATAAACAGGTAGGTAGATGGGTTTCTGATGATGATGATGATGATGACTGTAAAATGGTAGGTGTTTTAAAAGACACAATTTTCAATGGAATCAAGATGACAAAAGTTCTTATGTAGATATGCGTACTACTACCATCATCTCATGCACGTTTTACGTGAAAGATGTTGGGTGAAGAGCATTTGCACCTGTGCACCAAGAAGGCCGACGACCGCTTACCTGCCTCTATTGGATGATTATCATACGCAACCTGTCTTTCCAGTTTCTAATTCGTTCATCCTAATGTATTTTAATAATAAAAAAAAAAAACTATAATAATATTTCCAATAATTTCGAAAAATTGATCTACTACTACCACCACAACAACAACGATACACAATAGAAGATGAAATTTAATTCTATAGTTTTCGTTTCGTGTTATCATCACAAATCACTACTATACCCATCATCATCATCATCATCATCATCATCAGATTTATGCAGTCATCCATGAATGCCAACGAACAACAACAACAATAAGAACAAGAGAAATGAGAAACAATCCAATAAGTATGAGGTGGCAGTCAAAACAGTGTAGGCGCGATGTGAATAGAAGATAGCGGCACATAACTTGAAGATATCAACAGAAGATCTTTACGTTTAGAGTTTGGTTGTTGTTGTTGTTTTTTTTGCGAAATCAATACTCTGTATCTGTTGTTTATACAGGTATATACTTATAGGTATAAGGACCGCCAACCACCCTGGTTTTAGATATGTGGTGTCTGTGACAGTGACGAACGGTCACAGTTTGTGGACACCAATAAAAATGTCGATTCAATTTCGAGTTTGGTTGTTGTTGTTGTTGTTGGATAAGCTGTCTTTTTAACATCAATTCAAAACAAGAGAACACAGGTAGAAAATGGACAATGAAATTTTTGTACAAAGCAAATACAACAAATCATTAATTAGTTGTTTTGTTTTTCAATAATAAATTTGAACGACTGGACTAGTTATTTTGAAAAAAAACCAGGTAGACGATCGTAGATAGTGGTTGTTGGTTGTGTGTTATTGTGTGTAGAAAATCATAATCCATTGTCTAACAAGCAATTTACTTTAGTGCAGTAAAATCTACAGAAAATTATAGTGCAGAGCTAGAGGGCTATTGTTTATGTGCCATTGCCAAGTAGTGGAACTTTAATAATATACGTTGATTCTTCTATATATAGGTATATAGAGATCCATAGAACCGTGAAATGTAACAGTGGCGGAACGCTCCGATGACAAATCAACCAAACTAACTTTATCGATAGATTTTTTCCAACATCATCAAATTTGAATAATAATACCGATGAAATATGTTGATTAATTCACTCTATTAAATAAAAATCAATAACCTTAAAGATGTATTTATTGGAATATTATCGTTATAGATAATGGAATATTAAGGTTTTTATCTGTTGTTATTATATTTATGATGCCCATAAGGGAATTGTTGGTATAATCTTTGTAACACTTAACAATGGTTGAAGTAGTAGTAGTAGCGCCAGTAGTAGTAGTAGTTTCTTCACAATATACACAACAATAATAATAACCATGCAGTCAGGTGTAATGGAGCATTTTGTGCCCTAAAGCATTTCGGTAATGTCTATCTAATAACCTAAAATGTTTATATGTTTTTAAAAGAGCCTAAAAGCTATAAACAAATTATCGCATTATAAATGTTTAGCCACAAAGTTGAAAACCATCAATTTCGTCACTACATACAACTACCACATTAATAATTATTTTTAAAAGAAATCTATTTTTATATTAAATACTAAAGTTACGTACAGAAATATTGTGTTATAAGATAGGAAATATGATAGTAATTATAGAAAAAAAAAAAAAAACAATCCCAAGAATGTGGTGGAGTCTGTTGCCTATAAGATGTCCAACAAGTTTTAATAGAAAATCTTATGTAAATTATTACCATAGGATAGACATTATATGCAAAAAAAAACATTATATTTAATTAACAAGTGTCGTTAATTTGTTGTTTATAACTGTAGTGATCGTATAATATTAATTTGATTACGCGTATAGACAAGATGTTAGCAATTCAATAATCAACAATTTATTTATTTATTAATTTATTTTTTCTGAGTAGTAGAGATTATTACTTGAATGTCTGGTTCCCAAGATTACGTGTAGCAAATTGGTTGCAGGATTATTGCCTGTCTACATATACATAGAGATAGAATTAAAAAACAACAACAACAGACGTTTCACGCAATCCTATTTTCTGTTTTTTTAATATTATTATTATTATTATTATTATTATGATTTTGGGATGTGTGTAGGAAAGATCGAACCTCTGGCAGAGGAAGAAGAACAACACTGTTGTTGTGTATATACTTGTTTTGCATTTAGTTGATACTACCATTATTTTTGTTATTATTATTACTATAACCAGTTTTTTCGGTTGTTGTTGTTGTTGTTGTTGTTTTGAAGGTTTATGATAAAATTACTGACATGAAATTATAGGAAATTATCAAAGATTGGAAGTAAAAACCAGTACCAGAACAAGTGCGATTTGGACGAGACGATCAACCCCAAAAAAAAAAAATTAAGAACAGAGCACCGTTTCGTTATAATTATGGTTGAGAATCGAAAGAGATATCATGATTTTAATAAGTGAATGGAAGAATTGAATTTGGCACGTCTTTATAATTTGAATCAATCATTAATTTATTGTATTGTTAATTTGCTCTTATCCACACAATACACACAGCGTTTTATTTATTTTGCCCACAATCGAATAAACAAAGACTGAGATGTAAGTTGTCAATTGATCATCAATCAAACCAAATGAATCTTGGCAGATATATTTTGTTATAAATCTCATTTGTTTTGTATCAGTTTTTAATTCTTTTTGTTGTTGTTTTTTTTTTTTAATATGCCGACTGTTAAAGTACTCGCAGTATGATTGATCGATTGTATAATGGTAGATTGCAGCAGGAGCAACAAGAGGAGCCCCACGACTATCTAGCGAAGAGATTTCATACAAATAAAACCGATAATAAAAGATAAATAGGAAGAAAGATCAAAGATGAGATTCATCAGTCAACAAGAGCTAATGTAAACCGGTATAGAGTCATTATTGGACTGAACTAGGTGATGAATGGACATGGGAAACATTTCTTTTATGTTTTATTACTTTTACATTTTCAATTTCTATTTTAGTTTCATTATCAATTATATATATAGAGAACCATAAATGAGGAATATAATAAATTGAACATGCAGTTACCATTTCCTATATATTAAATGATCATTATTGGCAATTTATTGCATTTTTTTCCATCAATTATTCTTTTTTTTTTGTAGACTCTTACAAAATTTCGTTGAGCAATTCAATACGATTTTTTCGTTTTTCTTTTTCTGGTTTATAAATGAACAATTTATCGATTAGTTCTGGCAATTTTACACTTGTTTTTCACCTTAATATCCATTATATGGTTGACTCTTTCCGATCGGCGTAAAGCCATTTTACGACGAAAAAACCTTCAAACATAAATCTTTATAATGAATTGTTTAATGCTTCATTCGAATAATTCTCGTATTCACCAACAACAAATAAAAATAATAAAATCAGACAGAAAATTGTAATAAATCCGATCAACATAAATTATATGCATATGTACAAGTAGATAGTTCACACCAACATCTATTCATTGTATAAAAATAACAGCCCCCAAAATTATAATGGACTTATTGTTAACACCCAATCTCAAGGGAACACCATAAGGGCGGTTTGTTGTTTCGAACATTTAGAATGACAGACATTCACCCATTATCACCCACCAAGACACCACTACTACCACCACCAAGTTTGCGTCAATTATAAAGCAATTCCTTGGGGAGAATCAGGAAATGTTACGTTATGGTGTGTTGATTCATAGCACGTGTGTTAGTTTTTATTTAAAAATAGAGGGGTTGATGATGAAATAAATCGTTTCATGCTACTACCACTACTACTACCACTACTACTACTACTACTACTACCTGGAAGAAAGGAGCCGTTCACGTTGAAGAAACAACAGTAGCATTTGAAAGATGAAACAAAAGCCTGAGGGATTTGTCTTGAGAAAACTAACAACAACGAATCATATTGTTATATGTTGTGTGTGGTTGTGTGATGTCGGGTCTGTGGGCAGATCGCGGAACTGATTTAATAAGATACCAGTGGCGGCGGGTGCACTGCTGGGGGCTATCCGACACCAACTGAGCAAACAAAAAACCTACCGCTTCACTATATTCTCTAATTCATCTATTATTACTATTATTTTATTATTATTATTATTATTATTTTTATTGATTCAAAACAAAGAAAAATTTGAATTCCATTAAATACAGTTATTCTACTCAGGTTTAAATGTTTAATTAACCAATCAATATGTTGTGGGTTTTGTGGTTAAATTTTATATTGAATGTTGTTTAAAATATCATTATCAGTCTGTCAATTTTGATGTTGTTGTTGTTGTTGTTTTCCTAGTGAATTACAAAGATTTTGGGATGTGGGAAATTAGTTGCATGCAAATAACATCTGTAAAACGTGAAATTGTTTTCCTCTCTAGTAGTGAATTATTGTTTGCAACAGCAACGCTTACCATATGAGAAGAGAAGAGTTGTTTTTTTTTATATTCTTCTCCTCCATCTCTTTCAAGAGTAAATTAACTAAATCAGTACCGACTGGTCGGAGATATCAAAAAATGATAAGTAGATTTTAAACAGTAATCAATCAATCAATACTAATTTGATTTCAAATCTGTTCAAAGGTCAACGAGTTGTATTTATTCGATTTGAATGTGAATTGATTCGATTTTTACAAAATAAAGAAAGCTCATCTGAAGGCACAATCTGTTTGAAAAGCGTCTCTTTTGTCTTACATTTAGATTTTTAATGTCTATAGCAAGAATAAAAAACAAAAAAACAAAAAAATAATAGGTGTACTATGACGTTGGCAAATTAGAAATATTTTCCCACAGAATTCTTACCACAACTCAATCAATGATTTGTTACAGTTCAAAGAAAGCTAAATTGTTGATTACAATTTGCTGAAAATTGTTAAGAAATTTGGGTCAAATACGGTACAATAAAATAATACAAACAACAATCAATTTTATATAGATAACAATCATAGTTTCTAATCAACAAATTGAATTCTTTCCACATCAAAAAATTGAATAGAAGAAATTAGCAATTGATGATGATGATGATAATAATAGTATAATGATGATGATGGTGATTGATTTAAAGTTAAGAATCTGAGAGATCTACAAATCAAAAGATGAAAAATCTAAGTATGGAATGGAAGAAGAAGAAGAAGATGAAAAAAAAACTGAATAGTTATGATAGTCTGCAAGTTCACAGTACATTGGCGGCATCATGCATGCAAGCAAGCAAGTAACCCAACAACAACAACAACGATAGGAAGTAATATAATTGATAAAGGAGCATAAACACGGAACACGGTTAAAGAACGGCACTAATAATAAAATATAGTCGCTAAACATGCGGCAGTGCATACATTATATCCAAACAACCATACATACATATACATATAAATATCCACACATATATTTATACATACAATATCGATTCTATTGGTAGGTACGACGATGTATATATACTTCTTTTAAATAGATGAGAAGAAGAAGAAGAAGGAGAAGAAAGCAAAAAAAACACACGATCATCACGATTGCATCGCTGAATCCGGGTTGAATTGAAGAAACCCGTCCATGTGTCATCAATAACCAACGGTGAAGACCTGTGTACAGGTCGGTCAGGTCAAAGCGCCAAGAATTCTACCAATCACGATGGCAACATGAAGAAGATGGAACAGAGAAACGAGAAGGTCAAAAAGTAAAGTGATAAATAAATAAATCGATATATTTTAATTTGTTGATATCAAAACTCTATAAACATTAAACACACACACAAACAGACATTATAACTTCAAACTAATTAAACGTGAACGTTGGCTCTCGAAAAACCAATCTATAATACGATGGAATGCACCATAACAATCAGATATAATTATAGATATAATGTTAGTATGGATCTGTATCGATTCATTCGTTTGTTTTATTGTTTCTCTTATAATTGATTGTTGTTTTGTTTGGTTTTTTTTTTTTGGAAATCAAAAACTAAAGTTTGAAATGTTTTTTGTTTGAAAGACGACGACACAATAGATTGTAAATACAATAGTAAGTATAGAGAGGTATAGATAGGTACATACCTATATACAATAACACATACTGCGAACCTATCCGTATGGAAAATCGTTACTTTCTATACCATAATTCGTGATCATAGATATCGATACACCACTAAATACATCAAATATTGCCATTAAATTCCTTTTATTTCTCATAAATTCCATGACGCGAGTAGCAAGCAACTGGTAAATCAACTTAATGGTTTTGAAAATGTGATAACATACCATCCTATGAAGTATATACCTATTGTAAATATTAAATCGTTCATACAAGATTTTTCCGCAAATTTAACAGTTATTGTTATAATAATAATATTAATAATAGTACGCCTCTGATTTAGCTATACTTACTTAAAATATAAATATGTTACTGATAATAAATAACAGCAATAAGTCACTGATGATTACTATAATAACGATGGACATAAGAAATTTATTAATTTTATGATGACAGCTTTGGATAAAGGTTGACAATGTTAATTTTTGAATTGTCATATCGACTCACACATCTTTGGTTGTCTTTGTATTATTTTTTTTTGTTAAATTTCTTCCACCCAACTCTTCTCATTAATAATTCATGAATTGACCAAAAGAAAAACTAATATTTTATCATTGAACTCAATATTATTAAATGATAGCAACAACCCACAAAAATGCCACAATTGATTCAGTTTCATTAATTCTTATATATTCGTTTTCTTTTTGGTATCATTCCAATGAACAACAACAACAAAAAGACGAATCAATCTTTTTTCGTTTTTATTTCAACGTGGATTTCAGCGAGATGGACGCCTTATCTGATTGATTAAGTAATTAATGTTGGTTGTTTGTTGTTGCATGTTGTTTTCGTGCACAGTTTTTGATATCATTAACAGTTTATTTTATGTGATGGGGAAATTTTAATCGCAACAAGAGATGTGTGGTAACGAGCAGTCGACAATGATGTTCCTTATGAGATCGAGATTCGTTGCTGATTTAATTTTTTTTGCTGCGAAAGCAGGGAAACTCATCAAAATAGTACTATTTTATTATATCTAGTTTTATAAGTAACTCATTACCAATTGTAATTATTCCATTGTTCTTGTGATTGAAAAAACTGCATAAATAGACAGTGATTCAATAATCGTCACTATTATTCTACTGCTACTATTACTATTACTACCAGTAGAAGCAAAAAAAAAAATTGAAATGATAGAACGATAGAAGCCGCAATTCAATTTCAAAATGATTCGAATCAATCGAGCAATTTTCAATTAAATTTCCTTGCTGTTAGAGAGAGAGAGAATGATGGAAAAAAAGACAGTGTCTAGACTTGATTCCAATAAAAATGGTCGTTTTTTAATTTCCAATTTCATGGGTATTTGTGTAATTTTACATTTTGCTAATTAAATTTAATTCATTTTATTACTTTTGTAAAGTTCAAGGATCCGCGTCGTTTTTTTTTTATATGAACGAATATAACAATTTCTCAAATAATAAATTTATCGTAATTACCAGTTTGGAGAGTACCTACCAACCAACCAACCTAATAATAAAAGAATTGCATTGGAATGCTGTGTTGTGTGTATAAAAGCCGCTGTAACAGTTGTAATAAAATCTAGTTTTTCGATATTAAACTAATAAATATTAATGCATAATTCAAAACAGTCACTAAATTAAAATGAATTATTACAAAACTTAATAGATTATTATTAATAACTTTTTAGAATTTAAATAAATATAAGCAACAAACAGACTTTCTGTGTTGTAGTTTGTTGTAAATTAGATGCAACTATGCAAGTCACATACTAACTATACACGATGTGTGTGTGTGTGTGTGTGTGCGTATCAACCCACGTTTATTACTTTATATTATTCAAAAGTGGTGGTTTTGTGATGTTTTGCAAAACTACAACAATGACAAATAGCCCTGATTTATTACAACACGTACCCCTCAAATATATTTATTTATCAAACTACACATGTGGGTAGATCTTATATTCGATGAAAAAAAAAGAAATTTCAATTATATCCTTGTGTCTTCTTCAATGGAATTATATTTATACCTATACATCATGTATGTGTGTGTGTGTGTGTAAGTTGTAAATTAAGTTATTGCTTATTACAGTTTGTTCTATTTGTATTTAAACATTTGTTGTATGATAAATTGGTTTCACCGTCTAATAGAGTTGCGGCGCAATTCAGGTTTTAATGAGAATTGATAAATTAATTAGACTGTTGTATACATTATATTTGTTAAGAGTAATAGTAATTTGTATTTCCGTTGATAATTGGCTTGTTACAATTCCGAAATGAATTTGGAAAAAAATTCCCACACACCACAATCAGACAACAGATGAAAAAATAAAAAATGAGCAATTAAACACACACACACACACACACACACACACATTCGGTTGTTGGTTAACAATTTTTTTTTCAATTTGCAAAGAAAACTGGACGTTATAGAGACGACCTCCTGCTGGCTACTTCTTGTATTTTATTTGCAAGTTGATTAAACTTATCCTGTCACATATCGATGTTCTAACAAATGAACGGTGATAGGTTGTGGGTATGCATATATATCACAAACGATATCATTAGTATCACAATTTGAATTGCTTTTGTTTGCCGGTATGTTTGATGGTGTCCGACCGACGTATTACTTGACTAGAACAACGATTTATCACCGACGTTCTTATACTACTACTACAACTATCTAGCACAACATAGAGACGTACCTGTAGGTACACACCTGTATAACTATCTAACAACAACTATACTGTTTTTATTATTTTAAAAAATTGGTAATTTTCCTAATTTAATGTCACCCAGAAAACTAGTCACGTTACTATTCAGTTATCAAGGATGAAATTCCCATCATAAAAGTTGTATACAGATCTTATAAATAATTGACAACATTAACTTATCATAAATCATTCTGTTTAGACACATTGTGTAAACCACAAAAATGTAAAATTTCTATACTTGACTTGAATTTCATTTGTTTCGAATGACGCTATTCAAAAAAATGAGAGGAAGAAACAAAAAACATTTCAACCAATCACAAATTAAAATAAATCTGATAGTGTATCGCACCTGTCAATATTTATTATTATTCTACCTCTTCTATATGTGTAAGAGACCTTCATCAACATAATAAAGAAAACAGAGACGAGACCCCCACAATAATCCGTTTAAGTCCCGGATTTTCGAATGTCAGGCAATTTATAATTAGTTTGAAAACCTGTGTGCAGGTTTTATCTTTTCAATTCAATGTCAACATCAACAATACATTAATTAATCGTTATAGTGGTCGATATAATAACATTGTAGGACTATTATAATAAAAATCAAAAAAAAAATAAAATAAACCGTATAAATTTTCAAGGCATATTTCACATTTTTCTCTTTAACCGAAAAGTCAATTATATTGAAATTAATTGGAATTGTACACTGTTGTGTGTGTTTAAATGGTATGTCGGGAATGGGTTCGGAATTTCTCGTTGATGGTGGTTTGTTTTATTCTTGTTGTTGTTGTTTGTTGTTCTTCTGGCTTCTTCTCCAATGAAACCAAAAGTATAAAATTAATTGACTTGATGTTGAAATTCTTTCGGTGTTTGTCATTAATTCTTCCGTTGAACCTAACTAGTTGGTTGGATAGTTGTAAGATTTTTAATTAATTAAAATTATAGATGTGCCTACAACTATCTAAGTAGTTGTTTTACCGGAATAATCCGGGGGCGAGAGGAGAATAGCGACGAAATTAAGTGCAAAGGGAAATGAGCTACGGAAATCTGCTATTTGTTACAAAACTTCCCATAACACCACCACAATAAACTATACATTTCAGTATAAAATAAAATAATGTGACAAACTAGAACTGAAAATAGAAGAGTCGTTATTATTGTTTGTGGTAATTCAGAGATTATGCTATAACGACCAATTATTATTATGAAAAATTGTACTGAAATTAATCCATGAAAATCATTATTTCTAATGATGTGTAAATATAGCTACTAATCTATAAAACATGATAGAATATTGAAAGTAAGTTGATAAACGAGTTGTGTTTAATTAATTAAATTGCGTTAATTTGCAACATAATTGTCACACATTTATTTTAAACAAATAAATTCTCGAATTGATACAATCAGGTAAAATAAAAGTGAATTTTTAAATGAAAGTATAAGCGCTAGAGCCACATAAACACATTGACAGATTAAGATTCGATTATGACCATAAGTTTATGTAAAAACAACTATACAACACACCATGGAAGGTAAATAGTGTTGATAGTAACAACACCTCGTTTAAATGGCTATAGTGTTGTATAATTTGTCAGTGAGAGGCTTTTATTTGTTTTGTCCTTATTGTTTTTGTCATAAAAAAAAAAACAAACAAGTAACTTTATAACAAATTGATTGGTTTTTATTTAATAATTAATTTTCGTAAATTTAAATAAACAGATGTTCTTAAATAAATGGTAATTAAAAGTCCGAAGAGAGTGAGTGAAGTAGGAAAATGATGATGGCAATGTACTTATTAGAGACACTAATGAGTCACGGTTAATTACATTCGTTCAGCTCGTTAAAACCGAAAATTATTGTATACAGTTTACACACTATATGCAGTAAAGAACCAAACAAAAAATGGGACAGGTGTTAAAATCAATGATGGTATCAATTCTACTTGTCTCCCATAACAAACATGGGGTAGAAGTGGAGGTGAAATTGATTATATTCTGTCAATTTTTAGACGATATAAATCGACATTGTTTACCACTCCTTTTCTGGACGATACATTAATTAAAAATCGTGATTTGATCCGTCCTCATATACCTACAATAAAACATTATAGGAAACAGAAAAATAACCATCGTCGATAGTTTATAATTTCAGAACTTTTAATTAAAGTTTTTGGTAATACGAAACACCATATCCAACATAAAATTAAAGTTTTAAATTACAATTACGATGCAGTTGTTATTGGAGAGTTTAACAAAGAAGCGTATCCTTTCTTAAATCGTATAAGGATACGGTTTGTTTCGGACAAAGATCAAAGTTGTTGTGTCGGTCAGATTAGCGAATTGATTTTGTTGTTCTGTTCCACGACAACAACAATAAAAGAGTGAGACATACATAACAGGGGATCTATATCTTTCCTATTACTACTACTACTACTACAACTAATACACACGTGTAGTAAAATCGGTACAATTGGTTGTTGTAAAGGACGATTATTTCTCCAACCGCAGGACAATTGCTGTGTAACCACAGGCTTTCAAGTTCCCATCAGGAGTCCGATTTCCTCATGCCTTCAATTCAATTGAACCATTGTCTATGTGCGTCTATTGTCGAATTGTTTAATGTATCAATTGGTCAAAGAGATGTGGAGACTCCGTGAGAAGGCTACCATACGTAAATTACATATCATTAATCATCATCATCATCATAAGAGTTGTATGTTGTTATTCGGAAATTTTTTGCCATAAATCCAGACTGCATATCTTCAAACAATTTTATCGACGTTTATATCGGAAATGGTCAATGTCTGTTTAAATAAATACGTTTACGGTATATAATAAATTAAACATTATTTTATTTATTGTCGGGGATGAGTGGAGAGTGTTCGACGGGTCCTGAAAGTTTGCGCCGTTCTTGGCGCGTCCTGAATTTTAATACATATAAAAAAACCACTCACTCCAACATATAAATTTTTAAATTTCACCGATTCCATTGATAAGTATCACCACCTCATATATATACAACAGAATACAACAACAAAACAACAAGGAGTAGAAGAAGAACAACAAACCAATACACATAATCCTCAAGTCCCAAAGAACCAGTTTAAACGACTGTACATACAGTGGATGCAATTGATAAAATAAAACGTTAATGTACTGAATTAATATCGTATTATTTTATTGAGATTGAACGCATATAAAATGCTCAAATGTGATTTTCATTTACAGATGAAAGATAGAACGAACAAGAGAATAGATGGAGAGAATAACAAAATAACAAGAACAAAAGGAATTGATACATATTCACTTTCTGTCTTTCGTGTTTTTTTTGTTGAGTTCAATGCAATAAAATAAATCGTAAATAAATAAATAAATAAATAAATTAAAAATAGGGACGTCATTTAGAAATACCAAAGGTGTAGAACTGTGTGCGTGTCCAAGACAGACAGTAACCGAATTTATGGTTTGCCACTTGTCTATTTGATAAGTATACCACATTAAAATCCAAAAAAAAAGTAAAGAAAACAGTTGGGTTCTTGTAACTACACACACAAAAAAAAATATATGCAAAGTTGCATGTCTCTACACTTGCTGTGTACACTTTGTATGCATATTGTACATGTGTCATACATTCTCTCTGTTTTAGAGAGGAGACCCTTTGCTTTATTTGCCGTTAATGATCGACCTGAGGTCTTTGTACAGTTAACAAACTGATAGTGAATTTTTCCGTCTCCAAACATTTAATTATAGGTACCTACATATATACAACGGATCTACAATTTTTTTTCTTCTTCAGATAAAGTCATATCAATCTAATCTATCATCACCATCATCATCTAACAAGTACATTTAAAGAAATTTTCGTCAATTCATTCTCAATTAATTCTCTAATTGTATTTTCCAGATAATTAAACATGCACTCTTGACTCTTGTAGTGCTACTCATTTTATTCCCTCTATCTTTCTCTAAATGACATCATTTAAATCATCATCATCATCCAACCTACACATCAATGACTCCTTTACAGTTGTTGTTTGATTACTGTTTAATGTTCATATATCATTCATATTTGGATATAAAATTGCCGTGATATGTTGTTAACAACTAATTTTATTTATATTTTTTATTTGAAGTAAAAGTAGCACGTGAGATCCTCAAAGTTGATGAGTTCTTTTGTTTTAATGATGATGGAAAAATAGTTAAGAACTAGATTGCGTGGTTAAAGTCTAAAATAAACAACCATTTTGTCACATATACAATCAACAACAACAACAACAAGATCATCTCGTGTATTGTTAACGTCGATAATTTTCAGTTTTATTTCAAACAAAATATAAAAGAAATAAAAAGAACATCTTAAGATTCTTTCGTTAATAGTTCACGTTTTCGTTACAAAAATGGATAATTCACATTTTGATGTAAACTGTTATCGTGATCGTTCAATAAAATTTAATCAAGCTTCTATCAGTTTGAAATATCTAATCGAGGAAATCGAATGTATATGGGGAGACACAAAATAAAAAACAAAAAACAAAAATAGGAAAAACTCTGATAAACCGCAATAACAACGTTCATAAATTATCGATAGTTGTATATATGCAGATATCCATCCTATTTGTGTATGTATAGGTATGTGGAAAAAGTATACATACATACATATATGTGCACCTCTTCCTCCTCTCACAACAGTTTCTTTACTTTAAGGATGCAAATTAAATGTGGTAAAAGATACAAAACAAAACAGAGATCAAAAGATTATTGTCGAGAGATGAGGAAAAGAGATGGACGTGCCGTAAAAACCGGAAAATTATGATAGTGACTAAGAAGCTAGTTGAAGGAAAAAGAGGCGACAGGTCGTTAGGTCGTCTATAGTTCATGGGTCGTTGGTTGTTGGTTAGTTAGCCTACTTTAGACAAATTTCCGTTAAAACTTGGCGACATGTGTAAGTATTGGAAAAAGCGTCGTTTTCATTGTGGAAAATACAAAAATGTTTTGGAATAAATAAGCAACAAGAGAGCAGGCTATTTTCCTTGATGTTGTTGTTGTTGTTGTTGTTGTATCGGTTGTAAACAAGACAAAATGCCTTGATAATTATACCTATACTTTGTTTAACTTGTAGTTTGTATAATATAATTAACTATCACATTCAAGGCCGTGTTGTTGTAAGATTAACAGTAATAATTTCACCTATCAAACTGTATTTTCAATTAAGAACGCTTCAATACTATCTATCGGAAATTGTTGTGATTCCTTTAGAGAAATTACCTAATTGCCAAAGTCAATACATACAATGAATTGGTATAAAGAAAGAGAGACACACGCATATTGTCCAATGTTGTTGTGAATTATTTTCATTTTACAAAATGACAGTTGAATAGAAATAAAGAAAATTACAATTCAACTAATGAGCAATTCATTTGGAATTTGTTTCTATTTTTATTTTTTTCAAATTTCACCACACAATACCAAAAGAAAAAATGATCATCATTCCATTATAAGTTAGACTGGATGGACATACGGTTAGCATTTCAAAGATTGAGATCAGTTGAGATATTTTAATTAAAAGCCAAATTAAAGATTGGTCTGGAACGATGATAAAGAAAAAAACCAAAAAAAAAAAAATGAAAAGAGGAGACAAACCGCAACAGAATAACCATCTCTGCACACACAGACACAGACATACATAAACACGGGATTATTTTGCACCACCCGCCGACTCTCTACCAAAAATCCTCTCTCTTCTTCATTGTGCAGTTTCCCATCCAATTAAAAGTGTCTGATATTTGGTTTATTGTCGAAACCTGATTTTATCCAGTTTTAGTAATACTAGAGGTATATATAGCGGTGGCGGTGATGGCGGTATAAGGACCATCACCAAACAACAACGATTATACAACTGCAATTTTGTTCTTTTGTCTTGTTATTGTTGTTATTTGTACTATAACAGGTTTAATTTGGGGTGTCCACTTTATTTCTAAATCCACTCCATATATTTGTAGGAAAATGGACAAATCTATAGGACTCGATTTAGGTTCGTGTGTTTGCAGCACGAGCTACAGCAGCACAGGGGAACTTATACTGCGATATTTTTGGAAAAAATCTGTCTTTTATTATAATGAAGGAATTCATCAAATAAACCAATTAACAGTGTGTTGACCTTTCAAAATTTTTCTCTTAAATTCATAACACGAACGTTTTGAGAAAACAAAATAGCTTGGCTTGTTATAATAGTTATAGCAAAACGTACACTTAATTTTACGGAAAATTGTATTAATTAGAATAATTTTTGATGACATCTTAACACAACAACAAATTAGTCGGTATTGACCTATTGACCGTATCGAGCAGATGTATTATCTTCCTTTATAGTTTGGTGGGAATTTTGACAGAAACGAAAAACTGTACCTACATACAACGAAAGTTGATGAATTCACAACTAAATCAAAGTGATTTTCTTTATTATTATTATTATTATTTCTCCACTGGACAATAAATAAAAAGATGTGGAATTTCAACATAATTTTAATTATCAGGTTCTTCATGACCAAATATATTTTTAGAGAGTTATAATGAAAATATTTAGAAAACACCTGTAAACTAGCCTTTACAACTTTTATATTATATTATTGTTGTTGTTGTTTACGTAACGGTCTATTTTTCTGTCAATTAAATTCTTAATTAGCACCGTCCATGGTTTTCTATTTTTATATTTTTATATTTTTATTTTGTTATATGTACATATGTAGGTACTCCTCTTGTTCTCTCTCTATCTCTGTCAGTAAATTGTCTTGCCACGAGTCCTCGACCTTTGGTGGTATTTAGTCAAGGACACTAAAGAAGGAATTTTCCTTCATCCATCAATAAAGCGAATTAACATTGATCGAAAGACAATTTCTTTCAATTTTTCCTTTATTTATGGTAGTCGTTATTATGAAGCAACAATCCATCTAACCAGTATACTGGTTAGATGGATTGTTAGAAAAATAAAATATTTATTGGGTGGAACAAAACGAAATAAAAACGAAAAGAAAACAGTGCGGGCGTATAACAGTTGGTGGTAATTTGTAAATGTTCACCATGAAAATTACATGTCAATTTGAAAATGTTTGAGATTCTTTTGAATTATGGTTTTCATTTTAAATTATTATCAGTAGGGTAGCTATAGGTTTAATTTAAATAAAATTGTAGATACAAATTTTGGAAAAAAAAGAGAAACAGCCGTTGGTAATATTTCTAGTGAAAAACCATAAAAAGTTTTTAGAAATAAACTGTGTGAACGTTGACAATTAAGGAATTTTCAACAAGAATTTGAAGCAGCATAACAGACGACACAAGCATGTACCTACATATACATAATTAAGTATTATTATTTATTTCATCTTTGTATCAAATCTCAACGACCATTTCCCATTTAATAAACATAAATTAACGTTTATAATAATGCTTAATTGCCAATTCATCTTTTGTTTGAATCCATATTGGTGTAAAATAAAAACAAAACTAAAGTTAGTACCCAACTTTTTATTGTTAGTTAGAAAAAGAAACGTTACAATCAGATTTATTTAATTTAAATGCGAGTTTGGTACATGTTGGTTAGATGGAAGATAAAAAAAGCACACGTTCAGACACATGTTCCTGTGATGTATGGGATCCGAATGAACGCGACAATTATTGTTTTACTACAATCTAAAAGATACACACACACACACGTGCACCCACACACACATATGAATACAACAAGACATGTTTTGACTTGTTTTCAATATTCATCAAGTTTTGTCTGTGGGAATTTTATCAATTGTAGAAGCACATCTGGAACAATAACAATTTAGAAATTAGAAACCTTCCCCCCGAAAAAAAACCCAACAAGACAGACATATACACGTGCAAACTTGACGACCATACCAAAGATTTCCTTTCAATAAATCCAAGAGGATTGTATAAAATTTCAATTTCCTTGATGATTAGTTAGCCACTAACTACCAATTATGTGTCATGAATAATTCAACAATTCTCGCATACACTTTCTTATTAAAATAAACAATTACAACTTTTCTACATATAATGTGAATCGATTGATTTTTGTCAAGTGAAATAAAGCTTGTGTCGTTTCTCATACCGATACACTTTATCCATTTAATGTCGTCTGGTTTGTGTCTGCTTGTCCTTTCCGGTCAGTTGACAGGTCTCGTCTTGACAATTTGAAAAGATGAGAAGAGTGGATAACATGAAGACAAATTATATTAGGCGTCTTATACGAAACCAACCAACATGAAGGAAATATGTTGTTGGAATTGTCATTTAAATGGGTTTTATTTCCCGATTTGTAGATAATTTTAAAAAAGATCATGAATGGTAAAGAAGACTTAATATTTCCTATTTACTTAAGTAGCATAAATCAGATGATTTACATATTTGGACTATCAGACTATTGATTAAAATTCAATCATTAGCCAATTAGTGTGTAGTTGTATGTCGTGTTCGATGATCCACATTAACAACATCATTTCCACTTTGCTTCCAACTAATCATCATATGGTAAATTAAGTCTATAAAATATCCTATTTACATGATGTAATCATTTAAGAGAAGACAGTACGAGTTTCTCCGTCAACATTAAAAAAATGAATAGAAAAAATGAAGAGAAACGAACTCGGATGATTTCCATATAAAAGCTATCATTGTTGTCAAATAAATATATAGATTTTGATAGAGTTTAGTCGAAAATTAGTTCTTATCCTTGTAATAAATTGTAAATAAATTTCACAAAAATGTGTTGATAATGTGTTGTTGTTAGGTGGGTAGAGAGAATTTCAACAAGTTTTTTTGTCAACCAGTTATTTTTGAATAATGTTTTTGATAATGGCGCATTCAAATTTTCATAAATTTCCTTCAAATTCTTCATTATTATCGTTATAAAAAATAAATATCCGCGTATTATCTAAATTGTTTTACATGCCAATCAACTTAATTTTAAACAAGTAATCATTTAACTGAGAACATGGCATTTAATTAAGCATACATTAAGTGAAGTTTAATACGATCACAAACAACAACACTACAACTAGGTAGCTATACGACCGACGACAACATCGTATATACATAATACCAATATACAAACCATTAATTAGATCTAATTAGGTTGAAATTGTTGGGAAATGTTATGTAATGATTCAATTATTAATAAATCAGGGTTACAAGAGAATAAAACGAAAAAATTATATAGTTTATGTGTATATATGATTGGCCCAGTTTCATATACGTATCGATTCTCTTAATATAACCATTTATGGTGATATTATAGGTAGTTTTATTGAATATTGCAACGGATTATTTCATGATTAACGATATATTTCTAGACGGAAATCAATCGATCTCTAATTTTGTACGTATGAGTGCGTACAATTTTTTTTTTTAAATACTGAACTAGATGTTCGTTTTGAAAGCTTTCATCCATCCTTTAGCGAACTACTACTACTGCATTGTAAAACTGGAAACAATTTCAAATGAAAGAAAGAAAGAATGTGACATACGAGAGCGCATATATCCAAGACTTGTAGAATGTATTCGAATTTAAATCGTGCGATTGTAACATAAGCTTGAAACGGTCGTGATCGGCATTTACTTGACTTTATGTATTTTATATTCTATAGTACCCATCTTAATACCAACATATACATATATATTCTTGACATACAAGAAGAGATGATTTAAATGACAGACAATTTTGTCAATTTTACAAACAATTAAATTCTAGAAACAACGATATAATTCCGATGATTAGAATCAAAATTAACAAACAGTAAGTAGTGTGTGTGTGTGTTCCAATTTGCGTTTAATGTTGAACATATATCGTTATTTAGATTTAGAGATAAAAAGACTATATAGGATCGATTCAGATACGTAGATGTGGCCAAAGACAATAACATTTCAGTTAACTACAATGAAAGACAGTTAAATAAGACAAAGCACTTTACTAGTTGAAGTGCGTGTAACAGTCTAGTTAAAACGATTTAAGGACATTGTTAGTACAGGATGATAATAATCGTTCGTTTCCAATAATCTTTATAGGAAGTTTCAATTTTTCCAACAAATTCTATTTAAAAAAAAAGTACGTAAAACGATGATAGGCATCCCAACAACATTGTATTCTTTGTAGGTATATGTCAACGATCCCGGAATATTCCTTATTATAAATTTTACTCACATCCACTTGTAAACAATTCTATGAAATTATAACAAACAATAGTAGTATTATGGTTCGATAATATTTGAGGCCTTGAATTTCCTGTAAATGCCTACGCGAATTTATCAAAAGTAAAAGATTTGATTAATTTTGTGTTTAAAACTATAACAGAGACCGAAAAAACAACCAACAACAACAACAATGATAAATTACAGTTTCGTATTTGAATGATTGTTTCGTACATCGATACCAATTCATAATTGCACAATAAAAGACCTTGTTATAGATAAAGATAAGTTCATTCATCAAAATTACGTTTGAGTGTTTTATTACATTTTTTTTTAATTTTAAGGATATCCTTTAATTTATTAAACAACAATCTATTTTGTCCTTAAACGAAAAATTGTAATTAATAGCAGTAGCACCGAAATGTGAGAACGTCCCAACCTATTCTCAGTTAAATTAACTTGAAATAATTTTTGTTTTAAATTTCGAATATTTCAACTGTAAATTTGTGTTAATGAATGGCCGCGGTTAAAGTTATCTGAAAAAAACAAACAAACATATTAAATGTCTAGTTGAATTTTTCACCGATCGGTGAATCTCTAAAACGGATGATGGAGGACCTTTAATCCGAATTATACCTGGACGTATACAACGACAACTTTTGATATTATCTTGGGATATCGAAACAAAACAAAAAAAAATAAAAGAAACACATATGAAGATTTTCTACCTTTTACTATGAAGATGAAAATCGAAAATGTTTGGAAGTTATTATTCCGCATTGTTTATCAAAGATGTAATTATTAAAATTATGATAAAAACGAAACTTTTATCAATTAATTTAAATTCTAATGTGAATGTTGTCAAGTAGACATTTCCTCCTCTTTTCTCTACAATCTCTTACTATTGTTGTTACAGTGGAAAAAAAATACCGACAACAAAATATACAAGAATTATACAGAGTTATTTAAATTATAATAGTGCGTCTATTCAATGATAGATATTTATCATAAACAAGGAGATGTTAGTAAAAAGCACCTCAGAGACATGTACGTACTTTATACACCTGTATGTGTCTTTTTTGTTGTTGTTTCATACTGTAGTGTAGGTATAAATTTGAGAAATATCACTGATGCTATGCACATTTTGAATTATGAGCCGTGTAATATTGTTAAAGATCGCTCTTTTCTTACCACCTTTAACATGTAATTGTCTATATTAATCTTGTGTGTAAAATATATGTATAATTTGTATCATAACGCCTACAAAATCCTTTTACAAACAACTCCCAACTATTACAACTTCTGATAAAAGAAACAAACATTTACCTATATACAAACAGTGGAAAGAGATCAAAATCGAACATAAATCGTTCGAGAAATCGGATTTATAAGATAACTGTCGATAATGACTTGATTCTTGGTGATGCAAAACAGAGAGGTATAAATGGTTATGCATAATTCATGATCTAATTTACGTTTAGTTACAACATTAAAACTATCAAAGTCCATTGTTGCATATACAATCTGAGGTGTTTATTATTGTTCTTCATTTATTTAACAATAATGTTGCAACTTGTTGTTGTTGTTGTTTTTATTTGATAATATACCGACTGAAGTAAATATTAAGCAAATTTCCGGTTGCTTTCAATTCTTCCGGTTTAAAAGCGACAATATGCCGAAAATGTCAACAGTTAAATTGATAAATAAACAAAAATTAAAGAAGATAAGTATTGTTATTATTATTATTATTATTAGTAATTACAATTACGTTGAATTTTGTTGTAATATAGTGTGGTGGTGATGTTTTTCGCTCAATGACTGTCATGAATATATTCGTAAATGTACAAGGTATGACATCATGAGCATGAGTCGGTCACCGTGGGAAAACGGTGCAACTCATTCTGTATGCTCGATGTTGCGCGCTGCTTGTCTCTGACTTGCATTCATTGGCCATCACACACACACACAAACGTACACGTACACAATCGTATATACATACAACAACAACAACAACAACAACAACCACATTCTATGTTTATAAGTCTCATCTTCGTCTTCTTCTCGATTTCTTTAATTATTCCACCAAAGAGCACCACAACAACACATTTTAGCTAAAATGAACGTGACGATGGCAAAAAAAATCAACCAATTCAAGTAGCAGAAAAAGAACAAAATTTCGGTATAATTTGCAACTGAGATCGTGAGGTTAATGTAACTTATTGCGACTAGACCGGAAATACAAATTTAAACTATACAGGAAGACTAATAGAAAAAATATTTGTATAAATTGATGATTTTTTGAAAGAAGATGTTGTATTGAATGTAGGTACCTATCTAAACAATTTGTCCGTTTTTACACTTTGTCCTTGAGCAGACTTTTACCTATGAATCAATCAATAAGTCCCTATGGAGGATATGTCTTGCTGCTATCAGGTACATATCACGTGGAGGAATGTAAATGGTTAAAATTGCGTAAAGAATACACACATAAATTACTGATCTTTCAAACTGTATAGGTACCTACTACCAAATGAATAGAGACAGACAGTTGTTTTTTGTCAGAAAATTTTCGTTATAAATTTAAATCTTTATTAACTTTGACCTATTTCATCGAGGTCATTTGATCGAATTGCTTAAAAAGATTGAACCGAGCATTATTGCAACCACCACCATCATTTAACACACTGCGATTCCATCAAGACTTGTTCTTACTTGTGTGCTATGATGGTACAAGTGTTTGTACCTACTCATACATGTACAATATTATACTTATATGTGTGTATATGAAAGATTATTTTTAGTGTTTATTAAAGATGGTCAGTAATAACAGTGTTCTTAGAGGTAGAGAGAGGTGTGCAATAAAATATTACACGCAGCCGATGCTTTAATAAGGCCCCATCGATTTGTGACCGAGATGGTAACGGAATACGGCCATGAACCATGAGAACGTCTGGATTATTGGCGATTTTCATTTCATGGACATTGACTTAAACACCGTTAGAAATTCTAAACTATTTTACATTAATTTAAAAATTAAAATTTCATCACTAAAAACTAATGACGGAAACTAGATAACGGTCAAAATAATGAATTAAAAAATAAAAAAAAATAAATTGTAAACTTACCGTCCATCTGAATGTGAATGGCAAGAGGAGTTTACCCCTTTCTGGGTCGGCAAGGGTGAATGTATCACGTCCCAATACAACACTAGATGTATTACCAAATGAACATGAACCAGTACTTGTCACATTACTTTGATATTCTTTCAAACATAAACGAAAGAATGTATTACATGATGATGAACAACGTCCAGATACTGGTGAACGTGCACCACCACCACAACATTCCCCATTTGATAATTCACCTCTTGGATTCATCATTTCCAATACTTGAAGTTCAAAAAAGCCGGACCCATGCGCGCACTGTAATCACAACAAAAAAAATAAAATTAAAATTAATAATAATAATAATAATAACAAAGAAAGTCGATAGACGCAATTAGATACAATTCATTTAACGCGATTTTAGTTGTGGCCGATATACCCACAAAATGGACCATTGCACATTTTAAGTGTTGATGGTATGAAACATGTAATTTCTTTTGATTCTACAACGATATTTGGGTTGTTGTTTTCTATACGTTGATCGTCTCTCTTTGATTATCATTTATTTAATAGGAAACGGCTTGTGAATTTTGGCGAATCGGTTACAGTTAATCTAACAACGATAAGTTGTTTGTTTGTTTTTTTTTTTAATAAAAATCTAAAGAGTAGAAACATGTAATAAAACATAAAGATTACGGTACTTGTCCAATTTGATTGATTCTCATGCTATTCGCTTACAAATAAAGAAATGTTAATTATTAACGGAAAGTTTCTTTCTTTGATTGCTCAAAAATCCGTAAAATCTTGTATGTACATATACCTACGAAAATAATAATAATAATAATAATAATAACAGTTTTCTGTTGTATTGTAGTAGTAATATGGTAGTAAGTAATATCATTTCCAATACAAAACTGATATCCTATATGATCATATTACAAACAAGCTTGACAAGCTTTACATCTCGTCTTACATATATAACATTGATGAGTTACACCTGTATAAAAATCCGTTCAGGTGTATGTTCCATTTTGCCACCAACACTAAAGCCATTCATAAAGAGGAAACGGTGTGTCTTTGAGGTTTTCCGGCCGTCTGCAACTTCCGATTCTCTCTTCTTAATTGTAATTTAACAACAACAACAACAAATTTAGCCGGTCGATATCAGAATGTGATTATACTAAAGGTATATTAATAAAAGAACGAGTTGTTCCCATCGAATATTTGTTGGAAAACAAACAAAACAAAAACAAAAAATAATTATCAGATTTCCTTGCAAAATTACCATTTATTGTAAGTACAACAGAAGCAACATTTACAACGATCCAACAATAACAATGATAATAAGCCACTACCTGTAATAATAAATGGAGCTTGTATGTGAGCTGTAACCATTAATAATAGAAAGGCGAACTACCTTAGTAGTAGTCAGAATAAGAATACAGACGAACGAACCAACCAACGAACGAACGGTTTACACGAACTGTATTATTCTGATTACTACTGTTTGTTATTATTATTATTATTATCATTTTTGTATTCCTCAATAATAACGACGACATGATATTTAAAAATAATAAAAGACAATTTAATTTATAGCTTCATGTATAGGGAAGAGAATTATCAAAAAAATGTTATCATAAAGTCACCGTCATATACTTAAAAAATTAAACCTGTTAAAATTTCCAAGAAATTAAGAGAAAGATGATGGTCTCTCTCAAGGTGAAAATGTAATAAAGTATGAAGTAATGTCATGTTTTCATGTCGAATTAAAAACAGTGGAAAAATGATGAAATTTGTTTTCTAAAAAATTCTATATTGAAGAGGGTGGTTGATTCAATATTATTATTATTATTATTATTTGTTTTCATTACATTCACAATCATGATTCACACAACTTGGTTCTTATCTGTAATTTATTTTGATTTCTTCAATTATTCATGGTTTGTTCTAAATTTTCTCAACTTCTTAATTCTTGGAAAGCAGTACTTGAAATCATTATCTATGTCTATCATATCGCACGATTTGATGTTTATAACAACACAAGCAACAAGAACAACAAACAACATAATTGCTGATACTTTTGATATGTATTTATAAAGAAAACTTGAGACTTTATTATATAAAATAAATGCTGAATTAGACCATTTTAAATGTTTGTTAGTAAACAGCACGAGGCGTCAGTTTCGTGACGTATTGTTTTTAACCAATATTAGACCATCTAGTAGTATTATAGTAGATGAAATAAATGGAAAATTAGTTCTTCGACTTTTTTTAGATTGACCGTTTGTAAAGGTAAAAGTCGCGGCCGGTCTTTACGTTTCTTTTCTCATGGATGCACGCAATCTTCATCCAGCTGTGTTTATATACACACACACACACACATATTCAATAATAATAAACGACCGACAAACTGGATTTTGAATAAATATTAAAATTCAATACCACCATCATTGCCAACAAAACAGTACCCACTACATATAGAGAGATAATAACACAAAGGGAACGTTTTCTTTATAAGTTGTCTGTTATTTGAGAAATTTGTGATGGAATTGTTTCACAAACGACAATCTGACTGTAAAAGAAGACTACATATCTATATAGTATTATATACAGTATACGACAGCAATATAGGTACATAGGAAAGGAAAGGAAAGATGTAGCGAAACTGGAGAATCTCGGCTATTAACGCCAACCATCCCTAGTTGGGTTTTGAAAATCCCTCCAGGCTCACAGTGAACAATTAACTTGTATTATGATTTGCAAATAAGTTAAGGCGAGATGGGTGGAAAACAGGCAGTCAGAGGGTATTACCAGACTACTGTATCAGACAAAGATCGATATTGGGGATGAGTGATGGGCGGCGTCAATAACACTAGCTGCCCATTGAGTCACTTTATGAGAGTGGATGCTGTTCCCTATGTACCTATTTTGCTGCCGCATACTGTATATATGTATATGTATATAATATAACAACTAGAATACTAATCATTTATTTTAAAAAATGATATCTTAATGTCGGATCTTGAATCTTTACTATTGTTTCATTCTTTAAAATTGACATTGTTGTATGGCACATCAATGATGATCGTCCATTTCATTTCTTGTTTTCTCTCTATTCCCGCGTATTTAATAATAAGAGAAGTGGAGGTGGATGTAGATGATGATAATAATAACAACTCTACAACCAATTTATTAAAATTTAACAACAAATAATAAGTAAGCTATTAAGATATTAAATACACGTTCTAATCATGAAGTGATTGTTGTTTGAATGTAGGCGGTTTGTCTTGTTTAAGTTGAACAATAAACTGGCTATTACATCGATGACTTGTACACATTGTCACCTACTATTATTGTTTATTAAATAACAGTAGATACGAAAAACCATATCTTTATTTATTTATTTATTTATAAATAAATAAAAATAAAAAATAAAATTAAGCACAATAAAGAAATGTTGAATGAAAATTGTTTTTGATTGTATGTATGTATGTATGTTTTTGCAATTTATTATTCATTGTTTGTAAAGAAAGAATGCATTTTGTAAATTTCGAATGCACCAAAGCATGTCACAAACGATACGTGACAATATCCAAAATGATGTTGAACTTGGGACTATAACTGAATGGAAACATTTACAAAAAGAACTATACTAGAAACAAAACTTTTATAATTCGTCTGTATTAACAACCACAGAATAAGAAACAATAGATAATTTAAACAAAAAAAAATACAGGAACCATGTAAATGTCGGATTCATTCTAATTATATGTTAATTGTTTAAATCCAACCAATTACATTTGATAATTAAATGAATGAAGACATAGTAAACAGTTGCTTTCTTTCTTACTTAATTGTTAAACGATTTCGGTGATTAATTACGTTTTGTTTTTAATACAATTTCAAGTGTGAATTGTTCACTGAAAATTGATTTAATTAAATAGGAAACGTGCAGATAAATAATTATAAATGCATAATTATATAGGGACAATTTAAATGTTAATTGATTCATACACGCGGTTACCATTATTACAATTATGTTGATAAGTCGAATGAGGAGGAATGCGTGAGAAATCGTCATAATAATAATAGAAATTGTTTAATCTTATGTAAATATGTTGATTTTTATAAATAAGGGGAAGTAGGTATAGATACGTGAATCTTTATTAAAGGTGGTTAGATAAATTAAACAAACATGTTCCCACGAAAATTTTGGTATATAATACGATAAGAAGCAGGAATTATATAAATATATATATTTTAATTTAAATAAATAAAGATGATAGATTTATTCGATTTTTGTTTTGTTTTGTTTTGAGATCCGACTTCTGCTATACAGAATCAATATTTTTAGAAAAAGCCACTAATGTATTTATAACGACTATATACAGACAAATTGTGAGAGCTTTTTAAATCTTAAAAGGTGAATTACAATGGAATCATTTCGTTTTATAACAGCAATAATGATAAAAGACACCTGTTGTTTGTTGCCAAATTTCATTAACGTTAAATGTGGATAAGATTCCAAGATTTTCCCACCTACACTATGTATCATATTTAGAATTGTGGATTAATTTCGTTTCGCCTCCTCTTTTTTCTCTGTAATAAACGAGACGCTTAATGATTTCGAGACTAAATTACCTTGTGATGGAATAAAAATTTGATTAGTTATCTTAATAATATTATTGATTACAACTATAACAACGATATAGATTTCCTAAAATAAAAAACCTGTCCTCGGTTGAATAGCACCTCCTATACTATCCACCACATACTTCTTGTTGTTGTTGTTGTTTTTTTTTTCTTATACCTCTTCTTCTACTAATTCAAGATGGTAGTCAAAGATAAACAACTTTAAAAACTACTATAGAACCATCAAAACGTATACAAAAACACATTAATCTCAACAACTGATCTTGAAGAGGACCACCACCACCACCAGCAGCAGCATCACCATTAAACCATCAGCACTACCACCGTTTATTCTCTGATTTTTGTTTATTTATTTATTGTTAAACAACCGATAACATATCGAAGAAATTCATATTAACAACACGATGAATTTCAAGTGTTTTTCCAGTGGATACAAACAACAACAACTACCTACTACTACTACTACTACTAGAGCTCCTGTTTTCTGGTGTTTAAGTGCCACTTTTATAAAACAACCAACAAATAGCAAAAGAATGAAATGTAGTTATTCTAATTTTGTTTAAATCATATTCAACAAGAACAACTTGTTAATTTTATTGAAATAATAAAGAAATTCTTTAAATCCATACAAGTTTTCTAATTTATTTCCATTTTTAATTCAACATTCTTCTCACACATAAGAACGTCATAAAAAGCTCAAGAATATGAAAATATAATTCAGTTGCATATGAATTGAAAAGGTCAATGTACGTCTGAAGCCCTTTATTAGGTATCTAGTCATTTGTCTCCAAGGAATTTCGATAATTTCAGCGTGATGATTATATAAAAAATCATAAATTGAAAGAGATTGAGATTATCTGAATTTTTCCCATTAAAATATCTGTCACTTTTAAGAATTGCTCAACCAGCACCAACCCAAAAACAGAATGATTGATTAGCCGCGTTAAATGAATTAGAGGCACATTTAGAAATCATCAATTTTCAAATTATATTAAAAATTAACTGTAGATAGGTAGGTATGGGTATACCTGTCTTGTGTGTATTCAAAAATAACTAATAAAGCCTATTGTTGTGTTTAATGTGTTGGAGAAGATGAAGAAAAAGAATACGAGCTTTTCACACCCTTTTGGATTTACCTGTAGCAGATTGAGTAACAACAAGAAGAACTGCAATAAATATCCATGGGTCATGCTCCTACACAATAATCGCCACATGACACTGCACATAATCACGAAAATCCGGTGGTGGCATCGAGCTTTCCACAGTGTTTTTGTTTTTATTTTTCAACAATTATTATTATTATTATTATTGTGTTTATTAATTTTAATTTTATAACAGAAAAATGACCCGTTTTTCTGATTAACAAAAAAAATTCACTAATCAATCGACACTAATTATTAAAGAAAAATTCATTAATAACAATATTTATTAATCATCATAATCATCATTTTTATATCAAAAACAACACGATCACCGCAAATACGATACACACCAGACAACGGCCGGAGGACTACTGGAGACCGGCGCAGCCGCAGGCAGCCCCCTGCTCCGCTTAAACAACAGCATCCAATTGTGGACCAATCGACGTCTTGGTGAAGTCTTTGTGTCATGCCCCTAGAACTGGGCGCTATTTTGCCGCCCCAGGCCAACAACTTGTTGAATGCCCTCGGTTATAAAAGGTGGTGGACGCGATGAAGATGGGTGCCTAACTGAGGAACAACACAACACAACAAGAAAATGTAGAAGAAGAAGAACAGACGCACTTGACTATTTTATTATTGTTGCTGTTGATGCCGTCGCGGCTGTTAGATAGTTTTTGTATTTTCTGACTGTTTTGCCTAAATATGAAAAACACCACCTGTTGAAAGACAATTAACAATGTTTTGTAAAACACTTATCGTTCAACAGCCGGTCGTCTTTTACATTTTTATAGAAGATCATCCATTTTAAGGAGAGAATGAATAATAAAACTTGGAAATATTCCATTTATTAAAATGGTGCTTCATTAAAAATAACAAATGGGCAATTTTCGTCGGTCTTATATGCGTGGATATTGATCATTTTTCAGTACCTGAGTATATCTACTTATACAGTTTTTAAGAGACTTATTGGTAGTGGGACCCCCACGAAGATGTTTTAAAGATGCGCCCCAGTCGGATGGTCCATTTCAATATAAATGAGATTTTTTGAAATATTAGTTCATACTACACACTACTATGCAAATTTAGGTATTTATGTTTCCTTCCTCTCTAGTGCGTGTGGATATTAATTAAATGAAGAATATTGCAAATTTTCGTTGATAAAAACACAGGTAAGTAGACCTACATATATATATCTACCCGAAAATGGTGAAACAATAAGAAATTCCTACTTTGCACCTTCGTGTTCAACTTGATTAATCGTCCAATTGTACAGGAGATAATTATAAAGAGAAAAGAGACGAAATTTTATTGGCAAACTATAAGAGAAGACGACGAAGAAGAAGAAAAAGCAAAAAGTGGCAATGGAGAAGGAAATGAGAAAAGTATGTGGACATTGCTTGTAAAATGTTTATTACCCAATACGGTGAAAACTAGTGGCGCACGGATTCTTAACCAGTTTTTACCAAATACAGAAAACGGGGACTCTTTTTATCTTTACCTATACAAACATATACATACAGGTATGTGTATGTGTGTAAACTTAATTACACGATAATTCACCAACAATAAGGAAGAGATTCCGGTTGGATCAATAATTGAGGGTGTATTGAATTCAAATCGCAATTTATTCGATTTTCGAATGCAAATCAACACAGTTGCGTGTCCAAACTGTAATGAATAGAAAAAAAAATTAGATTTTGAACTTTTCCCTCATTTCTCAATCTCTTACACTTTCTATTTACAAAACTAATTTCTTCCGCCATCCATCCATTGCCAATCATTTAACTAAAAGGTAAATCAAATATTTTTATAAAATCGAATAAAGTTCAAATAGAAATTGTCGGTTTGTTTGAAAAATAATAATAATAATAATAAAAAAAAACTATTCCTCTGCAATTATCACGACAGTGTCTAAAAACCAACGTCCGGTTACCTTTATTTCGGTCTCGTCCACGACACACATCTTCTTCGTAGGTATACGTACACAAAACCTATGATTATGTCAATTGGTACAAAGTAATAGGCACCTTATTTGATGATTGTCTCTTATATGTATGTGTGTTTCCAGATGTTTAATTTTTTTTTCCCTCAGCTTTATTATTTAGAAAGGGACAGATCTACCTATAGTCAACAGACGTGTTTAGTTCACACGCCCCACACATTCAAGATTGTTTTTATATTTTGTTCACCTTCTAATTATCTAAGAAAATTGTCGCAAATATCAGTTATTACATACGATTATGTCGTTAAAATGTAATGGGCAGTTTTATTATTATATTTCTCTTTTTGTTGTTGCTATTCTTCTATTGAGGGTAGTTTTCAATTCTATCGTTAATTATTGAAATATTTTTTATTAATAAAAAGAAAAACTGGTCACATTTTGGTGTGTGTGTGTGTGTGTGTGTATGTACGTTTGGTAGTTTATAAAGAGCGTTGTTGAATCGCGTCCACATTCCTTAAACACAATCTTGGCTGTTAATTCTTAAACATGTCTGTGTGTTGCTTGTTGTGCTTCAGTGAGTGCAGATCCAGTTCAGAAACTTGTTAAAAGGGAGAACTTTGTATCGAGTATATATTGTATAGAGGAAAAAGAAATATAGTATTCATTTATTGGATACGTTTTAATCGCTTTTTTGCTTGTTTCTTCGTTTTCTTTTCATAACAAGAAATATGATTTCGAACGCTCATCCACAGACGACAGCTTCCATCGTCTTGATTTCGCTTGCCATTTACGAATTTCAACATCAAAACGATTAGAAAAGCTCTCAAATCCTTATACGAATAAATAAACAAATTAAGGGAGTCTAATGTTGATTATTGTACCACAATCAGGATCTGATGTTGGTTTATTAAATGAGATTGTCAAACAGTGACAAGTGTAAATTTATCACAAGATATAAATATCGAATTACACCTGTTGAATGATGATAAGAAAGGTAAAGGTTTCCTATACTATAGATAGGGAATATTTTCATTATAATACCACCTTCACTATTACGTTAAATATAGTTGGGGCTTATTAAAATCGATTACATCATGTTGATTTTTATATTGGGGCATGATTTGATTTGATTCTATGCAGATTTACGTCGAATTTAATTGGACATTTTTGCTATTTTGTAAAGACTGTTGACGTTATAATGGCACAAAAGGGAAAGATACACATCACTTATATGTTCACTAACTAACTAACTAAGCATTAATTAATGTAGGTATTTACAAATCCAAATAAATATAGTTAGATAGGTAGGTATATGAATTATAACTTCCTTCTAAATTATAACGACAATAAAAGGCACTCATTCAAACTTCCTTAATAAAAATTTAATAAAAATATAATGGTATTTCTCTTCAAAGAAGGCACTCTCAGATTACCATCATTTTGTTTATAAAATTTAGACATTGTCTTCAATATATCAATTTGGAAATTTGATCATTTAATGTGTGCAATAATGAGCTTCATCATCATCATCTGCAGTTCTGTACTTAACACTTACAAACAGAATCATTTAAAACAAATCTAAAGAGAAGCGAATCATTTATATCCGCAAATGTTTTCTCACGGTTTGAGAGAATCATCAGATTTATGATGTCGATATTGACATTAATAAGAGAGCAGATCAGCATCTGTTGTTGTTGTTGTTGTTGTTATTAAATTTATTATGAATTATAACGCAAAAAACAGTTAATTTTGAACGTGTTTATACAGTATTTTGTGGATGTATTTGTGTGTATATACATAAAGGTATACGTCTGGTTCTGGTTGGTGTTTAGAAAGCACAACTCTCAGGTGTTTCAACAGAAAGTTAACGGCACAGGTGCCGACCGACGCTAAGGGCAAGGCTGTCTGGACAACACCAATGATCTAACAATTATTATTAAATCTTCTAATATAAATTTGTTCTATTACCGGCTTTATTTATCAAAAGTATCTAGGTAATATTTGCAAAAATATTGCGATTTACTCTTATATATTCATATCACACATCAAGATCAAGCGTGTTTAGATTCAAAACACATAACTATAAGAGTTATATTATCTCATAATATTTCTGATCCAGATCATGGAGGAGGTCGCGGGATCCCAACAATTTCTTCCTAAAATACAATCATAGAATACCAAAACCATCCACAATGAACAAACAAACAAACAACAGGACAAGTAACCGAATATATATGAGAGAAAGAAAGAGAGATTATATTCGTTGTATGCGTGCCCAGCTTCTCAAATCACCAACATCACAATTTTGATATTATAATTCTGGTCCCATCATGGTATGTATAAGAGGTACACTATTGTTTAATGGTTGGGTAATAAAAAATTACGATGCATTTTATTATCGAATGATTAAATTGTGATGGTTAATTGTTGCTTTTTTTTTAGCATTCCCATCCGACTAGATTATTGTTTTGTATCGGTATTTAATATTTTTAAATTCAAATTTATCTGATTTACAACTTTTTCTACAACACCGCACAGATATAATGAACAACAAATATATCAACATTCAGATCAACAGGGGTCTAATTAAGAAATAAACTGCATGCAATCATCGACTAGTATATTTATCTATGATTCTCTCCTGAAGTGTACCTACTTTGAATATAATTAGAGTAGTTGATTGCAAATCAATTTCAATCATGATTGTTGTTAATATATCAAACAGTGTTTATAGCAGTAGTTGTTTTTGGAACCACACAGTTCGGCCACATACCGTCACAGATGACAAATTTTTATGATACAGTTGAACCTTAAATTATGAATAATACCTACTGATTTTGATCTTGCAAATAAAATATTCTTCCCAAACTACATACATATGTCTCTCTCTCTTTTGCTATAACAATCTTTAATTTAAAGAAATCCCCATTAAATCTCTTTAGAGTATAAGGTTAAAATACCGATACATAATCGAGTTGATATAATGAGTAGTGTGGTTGATACAATCTTTATATATACACGACATCATCAAGTGAAGTGTTAAATGACGACCGTGATGGTAGTTATATTTTAGGGTTACCTATACTTGAACAAGTTTCCAACTTGTTCAACATATATAGACAGTTTCCTTACTAATTGTCAATGCTGACACAGCACGTTCCTTTTAAATTATTTATAATAAAACACGCACACCATTGGCATATTGAAAAATTCAAACATCAGGTGTCACTTTAGAAGAATCATTCATTAAGATGATGTGAATTAACGGTGATATAATGATTATAATAACAACTCTAGTGCATTAACAAGACAATTTTCAATATTTACAACTTTATAGTTTTATTATATGAAAATATTGAGCAAGTTATATATAATTATGGCATGTTTTTCAATAAAACTCGTACATTTATTTACCTGTAATTATCGTAATCATTAGCGGACAATGCGCTCATTCTCAATATTATGACACAGATGTTTTTATTATCTAACAGACTCTTGTCTTGATATTTGCACTATTACAGCACTAAAAGTTAATTAAAATAAATAACGTTTTATTTTTTTCAATTTTAAATTACAATTTAATGAAAATCCAACAAAACGTGCAACTCTTAGAAATGACAAATTAAAACAAATCGTAATCATAACATTAGAGAAAATCGTTTTATTTATAGATGATTTGTCCATTTATCCTATCTAGATGGAACAAGTGTATTGATTTATAAATGTGTAGGGTAGTAACCCCTATATATTTTGTAAATTGTAACAGATGTACGGATCAATACACTTCATTAAACTTTGAAATCTATCCATTACATTCATAAAATTTCAAGTCAGTGTTATATATATATATCTACACTAATCATGCTATTGTTATAATTTTTCATTGTGTTTGGTTTATACATGCAGTTTCCCACTTTACTGTTCTAACTGTACATTGAAATCACCAATTATTTAAAAGTTAAACATTTCCATATGATAACGTTGAATGAATGAATGAATGAATGCATGAATTGGAGGCAAAAACAAAAAGTAATAAAAATCATTACAATAGTTTATATATAATTTATTAAACGCTGCTGTAGATTGTGTTTATTTATTTTTTTTAATGTTTTATTTATGAAACAATAATATTGCGATAATGATAAATTTAATTGAAATGTGCGTGTGTGTTGTAAGAGTAGATAAATAGTTATACGTAGGTAGGTATAAGTATATAATAATTAAATGTGTTTCTTTGTAAAGAATAATAAATAGGAAACTAGTTGAAAGAGAGAAGAGTCACCAACAATGGAATGCATCAAACGATGTTCGTATTTCTCACCATGACATCAGTACATGTATGTATCAAGTCGTTCCAGCTTTAGATAGAAGAAAGAAAATCATAGTAATTTCAATTATTTACAATAAAGAAAATAAGAAAGATATAGGTAGAGCGCAGACAGATGAACTACTGATTTAGAGAGAATATTTTAAATTTTAGTAATTAACAAATAATTTCTGTGTTATGGTGGTGTGGTCAATAATAGAATATCCAGTCGAATAAGGACCATTAAATCACAAAACTTGTACAAATTATAATCGGATCGTTATAGACAGTGAGTTGCTATTTTCGAGTATATTTCTTTATAATTTTCACCTTTCCGCTCATCTATTTTATACACACACACACCCTGTGTGTTTTTTTCGACAGTTGTTTGCTCCTCCAACATATTAAATCCAATTAAAAATGAAAAACTATCATTTCGTTCATTTTAAATTGATTAAACACACAATTATATCGTTTAATGAGTACGAAAATTCCTACACATCCACATTCAACAACAACCACAACAACAACAACAAAGAAGCTGAAGAATTTCTTTTAATTTCGTCAATCTATCGACACAACATATGAACGATATCCATGATTACTTTGGTATTTCCTATCAATTTCATATCAATTAAATTGACCGTTTGTCGTGTTATAAATATGGCAAGTTGCTACGGGGTCCATTGATCACAACAAAACTAAATGCTTTTATTTCATCATAATATACCTATATGTGATAGGTATATTATATTATAGGGAGGTAATGACCCTGTATGGTATACCTATACGTATGTATATACCTATACATATATATTGAACTATCGACAGCCAAGTTGATATCAAGATATCGCAAAGTTAAATCGTAAATCGTTCAAGCAAGTTGCAGATTCTGCAATTCTCTCTCGGTGCCACGCATGAATGATCGCCCACTTTTTAGTGTTGTTACTTTTTTCTCTCCTTTTTGTAAGTAAAGTAACGTGCCTGGAATATATTAAATGGATCAAGGATCTATCTGTGAAGAAAGAAAGATTATAAGAACAGAGAAACTTAATTAAAGATGAAATTATAACTATTATACGTACATATACATATAATAGAAATAATAACAAATGCAAGAGTCTAATGTTTGCGGTCATGAAACATTTAGATTTCCATTTGGAATATCGTTTAAATTGATTCAGATTAAACCGCAACCTGTGGCGATCACAGTTTTACAAGTGTGTGTGGTGTGAGGAGTTTTCTTCTGCTATCACCGGATTTAATAGCGGAATGCTGTCTAAATTTATAATTTTCAAGGCAATCACTAGGAAATCAGCCACCAGGTGTATTTATAAAAGAAACAAATTAATAAATCTTTATGGTAATATTCTTTTTTTACAAATAACAGGCAATAAAATGCGATAATCATAAATTGAACATTATTATAGTAGGTATGGCGGATGTTTAAACAATCATTTAAGTTTAATAATAATTTTATGCGAAATATTTCGAATTCTAGGTATTTGTGGCAATATAAATTCAATCTAATAAGGGTTGTTATTGTTGTTGTTTGTTGTTTTTTCCGCTATTCGCCGCTCCAACGATAAAAATATCTGTAGTCCACCAATTTTTCTAAGAAACAATCTAAATTCAGTTTCCGTATTGTATCTAGTTATTTACAGTAATCATTAACAATCAATTAACGTTTTCTGTCGTCTAACATTAACCACTAGATATGGCGCAATAGAGGCGCCACAAACCGACCTCTGTATTTCTAAACTGCATCAACAGGTCTTCACCATCGCCATAAAATACATATTATAGACACAAACACACACACATAACAATAAGAAAAATAAAAACAAACAAACAAAATGAATATATAGTTCAGGATTAAAATTATTTTATAACTGACCAGGTTTTTCTAAGAAATAATTGCAATGTCGTTGGTAGTGGTATAGTGGTAGTGATCATCATGTTTTAATTGGTGATTATACACGTTTAATATAAAAGGAATCTCAAAATACCACAGTGATTACATTTTTATAAATTTAACAGTCGGCATCGTCAGTATCTTCTTCAACAACTACTTTTTTTATCTTATAACAACCCAAACAACAACAACAACGTACAAGAAGAAAGAATAATTACTGAAATTTTTCGAAAAAATTAACAAGACTCTATAATAATTGAATTACAACTTGTATATTTCAAGAAACGGAGTACCTAACTGTATAATTCTACCTTTTAATTAGGATTTTTCCAGTTTATTCGTTTGGACAGTAGGTATATGTATAGGTGATGATATGGTGGTCTTGAGATTCTGTATTTTGTGTTAAATTCTATGCCCCTTTGGCTCGTAAATGCGAAATCGTGACTAATATTGTTGATACAATTTGTCAATTATTTGTTGTTCAATAAAATGTCTCCCACATTATTGTGGTCTGTTTATTATTGTAGTTTTCCAACAATATTTCCACCAAAGTTAACAGATCACTTTTATTGATTTATTTCACAAATAAATTCCAACCAAATTATAGTGTTATAAAATCATTAAATTAATAAATTTCTACTTTCCTAATCCCAAAAAGAAAATTTTTATCACTTTATAATCACTGAAATATTTCTGTTCATCTATAATTAATATTTTCAAATTAATTAAATCGAAAATTTTTTAAATATCAACTACACACATTTCATGTGAACGGATAACATTAATATGCAGGAAATCATTATTTTCCAGATCATAACTAACCTTTGTGCACATGCTAAAGCGGAAAGGACAACAAGAGTGAAGAATGACTAGAGTATCTTTAGAATTTTCTCGATTTTCACTATTTTTCGAATGATATTTCTACGAAACTTGCAGGAAATTGTGATCAATATCGTAGATGGGAATGCTGCAACAAAAGATCAAATTTTCCAATTATGGTAATACGATTGTTACATTTTATCAAACTATGAACAATTGAACAAAGTAAAATGGCGTGTAAAATCAATTAAAATCCCAATTATTTGTTGATAGAAATATAGAAGTAGTCAGTGGCGTAGCCTAGGAAGACCCGGACACCTCTAGATATATCACGAAAAATCAATAGTTCAAAGCTTCTGAGAAACACTTTGCAAATACAGTGGATTCCATTTTATTCGGCTATCCAATAAAAGTACCTACTTATTGGAAATATATACAGACCAAGCGTTTCTAATACGAACACAGGAAACATACCAAGTACAATCTACCCTTAAGGGTTTCGCGTAAGTTAAAATAAGATAAAGAGGAAATAAGCGATATTTGACCGAAAATGTCGATCTACTTCTTCCCTGTGATGTTTGACTGTGATTATTACAATATAGTAAAGTAAAAGTTGGAAATCTTAGACGCCTGGCCGCTTATTTTCTGTTTATCTCTGCAAAACCTCCAAGAGTGTGTGCTGCTGCTATGTTTCTTCTATATTCGTATTAGAAACACCTAATCTGTGTAGGTAAATTTGTTAACTTTTTGATTTTTGGGCCACTCCAGTTTTTGGAAGCCACACTACACCACTGTTGGTAGTTGTTAGAACAATAAGCTGATTTCTTCCAACTTTTCACATCTAATTAATAGAATTGATAAATTCCGTCATTCAATTGTTTTATTTTTTTTCGAATTTTGTTCCTTTAAGAAGAGAAAAATAAAAAAGGTGTATTTGTGATGTTAATCTGGCCTTGGATTGTCAAACCCCTGATGAACGTACTCGACCAAAATTCCGAGAATTCTTCATCAGAACGCCTGCTGTGGCTATTTTTATTTATCTATGTATATGTTGCATGTATACCTGTACACACACATACACACACACCGTATGTGTGCATGTGTGTGTTTATTATAAATTTTGTTATTGCTAATTAGGTGATTTTTCACAAGTGATTCTTATCTAATTAAAACAACTTACCTTTTGGAACAAAAAACCACATATATCTTCTCTGTGATAAAACAAACACAAATTCTCTATTTTAATGATGCCCCAACTTTCACGTAAATTCTTCCACAATAATCATAGTAATGCTTATATTTTTATTAAAAAAATGATTTGATATTGAATGTTGAAGACAACAATAAACAACAGAAGCATATAATGCTCTTAATATTGCATGTAATCTATCAATATTGTTTATAAATAAAGTGTAGGTGTGGCCACATATCTTATAATAGCGAACCTATCATGGGGAAATAATTAAATTCCTCAATAATTAATCGAAGAAATTTATTACAATATTTTTTATCAAAATAAAACAACCAGCTTTTGTTATAATAAATAAATAAATAAATACGACAACGTAATAGAATTCAAATAGTGTAAATTAGTTTCGTGTATAGAAGAAGGTATAAAACAGTTAGTTTTACGAATTAATTTATCTTTTTTTTCATCTTCTTCTTCTTTGATTTTAAATCTTAACGATCATACTTTATATTACCGAATAGATACATCATAAATCATCTTTCCAATTGGAAATTCTCAACAATCAGGCAGAATACAAGTACAAAAGGTCGTTAAATAAGTAATTATTATACTGTTTATGTCAATTACTGTTAACAACAATTATAATGATTTAACTTTTTGTTTTTCTTTGGCTGTTGTTGTTGTTGTTGTTAAAAAAAAAAACAAATCTAGACCATCATTCTTCTACAACTAATCTGTAATTGTTATCGATAATAATAACAATAATAACTGATATTACAGTTCAATATAATTTAAGATAAAGAGATAATTATTATTATTGTTGTGTTTTCTTGCTGTTCATGGCTTTGATTATAACAATAATAATATTTTAAAAGAGATAGAGAACGTGACATTGTAGTTTATACAAACATCTTCCTTCTTCATCTAATAATATTGTTTTAATCTTCTTCCATCCCACCATGCAGCATTCAAAACAGTTTTAAAGAATTGCGATAATCACTTTGACACCTAAACAATTGACCAACAATCTGGTGTGAACAATTGGACAATAAATGGTTTGCGGTCTTCTGTTGTTGTTGTTGTTGTCTCCATAAGCGTTCAATTCGTGCAGCCATCTCATTATTACAATACATAACATACTGACAACTATACACAAATCTAATTACAATCCATGTACAAAGTATATAAATACGTCTATATACCTACCTATACATATATAGATAAAGTAGAATAGATATAGGATAAAGTGGATAGGTATCTTTAATGTTTTGGTTATTATGTAAGTAATACATATGTCGATAATACTAATTCAAATAACTGTTATTGTAAGTAATTGAAACTAATGGCTCTATTGGCACTAGTCAATATGGCAGGTGTGTGATGGAATTAATCAACATTCATAAAATACTATTCGAATAGAAGAAGTGAAACGTGTGTTAGAATAATACAGTGTGTAGATTTTCCAAAAGTTTACAACATTTATCAAATTTTCCATTTAAACTGGACAACGGTATTTTACGGTTCATGTAACCTACAATTTGCTTGTTTTTCTTCTAATTTTCACATCTGTTGTAAAACAATTTATTAAAACAAAAGACATAATTTGTTGCATAATTAATTACATTTATCCGGTTGGTTAATTAGAATTTTGTAGGTATAGAGGTAGGTAGATATAATGGAAATCGTTGGAATTTCAATCTAATTAACAAAATCGAATAAAACAAAACAACAAAATCAATAGGTAGGTATATTTTATATTGAATATAATTAACTGTAAGATATGATTTCCTTTACAGTTGACTAAACTTGAAAATACCGATAATTAGAAGACAGAAATGATATGATCACCATCACCATCACGATATTCCTGACATTTTATTGTTAATAATCAAAACTTTAATTAAACTCCAACAATAATCATATATGTTGTTGGTTGCATTTTTTGTTTTTTGATTGTTTAAACAATTTCAATTAAATGAAAATTTGTAAAATCAACAATAATAGATCGAATCAGATTTATTTGAGATGGAATCGTTTCAACACGACCAAAAACCATTAAATTGTTGTTATTTTGTAATAATGCTTTGATTAATTTTGTTTTATTGACTCTAATTTTTTAAACAATAATTTTACGATCTGATTTGTAGCGAAAATCACGAAATTTCCAACAAAATTTGTAAATTTCCTCCATAAAGTGGACATTACTTTCTTTTCGTTTCTCTCCTTATTTTTGCAATACTTATAATGTCCAACTTCCGTTCGAATTTACAATTTAAATAAATTAAACAATCCTATAATTATCAGTGACAGATATTTGGGAGTGATAATGATAATGATAACAGCAGTGATACAACATTCTTGAAAGTCTCTCTCTTGTCATCTATAATTTTATAATTTCAGAGTGAAATATCAATAAATTATCGAATTAGATTCAAATGTAGGGTAGTGTCTGAAATGATTTCATGAATTTTTTGCTATTTCGCATTGTCACGATTAGATTTATATAAAATGGAACAAATCGTGTTGGTTTTTACGAAAACAACATTTAAGGACAAACATAATGGAAGGACATTAGAGTGGTCAACTTAAACAAGTTCACAGATTGCTCGAATTTTGCCTTAATCACGATTTCTCTATTATTATCATCAACATCATCATCATTATCAAAATATTAATAATAATCTGAGAGAAGGAAAGAAAATTTATAGAATCTATATGTATAACATTGAATTAACTTTCTTAACTTGATGATTAATCGCCAACACGTATAGGTTTAAAACAGTTACAGATAGATAGATAGAAAAGAAAAATAATGGTTAATTACTATAGAATTATGGATTATAAACACGTACTGGCCTTATTTTTTATCACGCTGTCTCTCAATCCTCTAATGACTATAGCCATCGAAAAATATTAATCCACACAACACCTGTAATCAAGAATTGAAGAATTTCCCTCACATGCATCGCTCTATTGTTGTTGTTGTTGTTGTTTTGACTACTTTATTGCAACATGTACGATATAACATCATAGACCACAAAATCATGTTAAATATTAATAAAAGTCGAGTATGTATTGTGGTTGTTGTTGCTATATAGAATTGCTACAATACTGAAATCAACTGGAGCACAACTTGATCGTGATCATCTTCTATGCGAAAAATCTAGCAATCGTTAATTATATCATCCGACACCAAGATTTTGCAATTTTATTGCCACAATTATGCAACAATTTGGATATTTTGGAAATATAAAAAAATGTAAGAAAGAATTCTACACCGTTATAGCTCAGCACGGTTTCGTTTCACTCGTTTCTTAGAAAAAATAAATCTCATAATAATTAATTATTTGATTTATTAATCGACAGTGATATTTTTTGAGTTTACAACTGATTAATTGACCAATTTCATTACTTTAATAATCTTGTACGATAATTAATTGTTCGCTAGCCAATGTAGCAACTATTTCTATTAGAAAATTGAGATTAATTATATCTATAAGTAGTTATTTTTTTCTTCTTCCATTTTATCTATAAATAGTTGGTAGTCTTGACCACTGTTTCATTTTTCCCATCATTATTATTGTTGTTGTATTATTGGTATTTAAATGGTAGTGGAATCGGTGGTATTGTCCCTGGTAAGCACCACCCATTCTACCATTAACTTCTGATGTGCAAATCTCCTTTCACATTTTGAATCGTGTCTAGGCGTGTCATGTTTAGAAAATTTAATCCAATACAGATCTATATATTGTATAGAAGTAATATAGAAGGAATCGTCCTGTTTTTTTTTTTTTGTTATTTGTTTGTTTATTTATTTAAGGACAAGAAACAAATCATCAAATAGTAGCTATAGCTATACAATAATCAAGGTAAAACGATATGAAAGGCGAATAGTACAAATACCAAGACAACATTGAGAAATGCTCTTTGTAATTAGTATAGTTAAGAATAGACAAAAGGTAGAATAAACGAACGAACGAACAACAACAGAAAAAAAAATTACATAAAATCAAGATCATAGAGTCTTTCTTTCTTGGTTAACGAACAAAGTTCAAAAGGTCTCTCACTCTATACTGATCAAGTCTTGTCAAGTAGCGAAAAGTTTTCTCAGCAGGTTATCTTCCACTATAATCTACACTATCCATCTTTTTCTAGATTATTTATAAACAAAAAAAACAAATCAGAAATATTATTAATATGAACGTATATTTATCATAGAAGACAATCAATCCGTCTAAACTTCCAACTAATCTAATTTTAGAACAAATTTATAAAAATTATAATCTGGTTGCTGTCATATTTGATAATTTGTGTAAAAATAGCTATGCAAATTTATGTTAATTTTGGAAAATTTCGATAGATATGAAGAAAACAACTTAATTGGAATGCTTGATTATATGTTTGTCTATTTAAATTAAATCAATTATAAAAATAATAAGTCTACTGTTATTGTTGAAAAATCGAAACATAAATATTGATCGATTATTTCAATTAAACTGCCTTATTTAAACAATTTATAATAATTAAGTTGTTTTTTTTTAATAATAAACAAGATAAACGTGTTGGTAGGTATCTAAAGCAAGAAAAATAAGAAAACATTTGCTATTGTTTTTGATATTTTGATTAATAGCGACATTTACGTAACACTTTGTTTTTGTCGTTTCAAACAAAAGTCGAGTGACTGTTATTGTAGAAAAGAACCAGCAGGTATGTTGTCAAATGAACAAGGATTCCTAGTGTGGTCACTGTTCGTTCTTATGTTTACCACCTGGGTATAAACATTCATCTTCACTGTATATATTCTTCCTGTTGTTGCTTTTAGTCTTCTTCTACTACGTTGTCGTAGTCTCTTGTTGTCTTTTAAAACTAAATCGAAACGTTGAGCTTTCCACTATGTGTATGTGTGTGTGTGTAAAGTTGAGAATTTCAACATATAAAGACAGACCAACATCGATAAATTTGTCGTTGTCGTTGAATTACAACTGAAGAATATATTAAACTGGTAACCATTTAGAAAATAATACAAGAATCCGGAAATATGTTGTTGTTGCTGTTGTTGTTGTTGTTGTTGTCATCAATTGATTATTTGATTTTTCAATGTACAAACCTCAGTACTTGCAGAAATATTTTAACGAATTATGCAATTTTTTCTAAAATAATCTACAATTATATAGCAATAATTGAGTGGATCACGTAGTAACAACAACAGCAACAACAACGGACTTACAGTCCGAACAGCACGACAATCGTGAGATGTTGTAATAATTAAAACAAACGTAATTACCGGGTAACTAGTGCGCTTTATGAAACACACCATATCTTGTATTTACTATCATGATAAGTATTTAAATATGAAATAATTGTAACATTTATTGACGAAAATCATTAAAATTTCATATCATCACCGAAATAAATCAAAAAATAAATGATGATGATTGTAAAATTTTAATTATGATTTCGGACGTGTCGTTCCCTTTAACTCATCAATTAGTCGTTTAATAAAGTAGAATGATAATTCTTTTAAATTTTTAATGGTTGAAGCTATAAATGTTGTTGTTATTTATTTTAAATTAAATGAAATATTTCATAATCTCTCCATTTAATAAAACAACATAGACGTTTTGCAGTTAACCAATCGACAGCGTGCACCTTCTACAACAGACAAAGAATTTTCATCTGCGATCATTACTAGCTCCGCCTTATTCGTCCCACTTTTATCAATCTATGCTTTAATAACAATATTCTTCCTATATACGAATTAGAAAAAATATTTCTAATTAAATATCTACATCGAAACAAAAAGAGAATAACACAAAAAGAATCTCGCGGTAAACCGCGTCTTTAATCGACCGGTGTTATTGTTGTTGTTGTTATTATTATTCCTGGATATTCAACAATAATCTCTTGTAAATATTCAACCACAAATGTTTTGGATTTTTTGACATTTTTTCCTATATTTAGTTAAAAAAAAATCGAAACATTTAGATCTCCGCAAGGATTGGTGTTTTTGTTAACAATATTCTTGTATTTTATTCAATGTATATTATTTGAGTTTCTTTACGAGGAAATCGTGGAGGCCACTTAGGTCTTCTGGTTTTTATACCAAGACAGATGGAAATTTATTGTGTATTATAGAAGTTTACAAGAAGGTGCAGTGTGCAATCCACTTTCTCAAACCGTACACCTCTATCTAGAGGTATCTATTTTTTTTGCTTGTTCCTCATCAGGTGTAGAATAAGAAATGAACATTTTTGATTTATCGTTGTCTATTAGTATGATTGACATCTTCATTTCACACCATACAAGCTTCTTGACATATTCCATAAACATCATTATATTTTACTGTCTTTGTTGTCATTTGTTCATAAATGTTCACACACAGTTGTCGTTATTGTTGCTATATTGTTTGTACACAATTCGATCAACATAAGAACAGTGCCAATTTAATTAAAGTAAAGCTATTAAAATCCAAACTTACCCATCATCAACCAACCGGTACACAGGTACTCGTATACTATAAAGAAGCATTTATAGCTTTTCATAAATGCAAAACTATCATTATTTTATGATTTATTTCACTGTGGATTCAAGGCGGAATTATTGAAAATATTTGCAATAATGCCATACTCTTTCGAGTAGAAAAGTACAGCAAATATAGATAGAAAACGTCTACTTTCTTTGTCGTAATCGTAACTTCAAATAAGCAAGACAAAGCTCCCATATAGTTGGAATAAATGGATTATGGGGACCTGTCTAGTCTATCTAAAACCGAAAAAAAAAGAAGATTATCTTGGGAAATGTTGACGAATATTTGTCTCACCTTTCACAAGACTTTAGTTCGTGTTAATTGTATTGTTATGCCCATCAAATTCGACTAGGGATACGATAAACGCGTAAAAATTCTCAATTCAGAGGACCATTTTATTACTTAAAGCAACTTAAAAATAATAAGCGTTAACAACATTCTCTGCTTTATTATTATTATTATTATTATTAATCGAAATTAATTTTCTTCCGTCTTTAAAACATTTATTTATCATCATGTAAACACTGCACGTATCAAATAGTTATGTTGTCTATATTTTACAACAAAATATATTAAGTGAGTTTTATACAAAAAGAAAAAAACAACAACTAAAGAATAATATTTTTGCAAAAAGACAAACGGCCAACAGTTCTCACGGATGTGTTGTGTGTATAGAAACACGTGCATAGAAGTCCATTTCTATCGGGAATGTTGAAAAATCACCTGTATGCTGCTGTATGTATGTATGTACAGTGTGCGTATGTATAGTCTCCAACTTTTGATCTGTATAATTTCAATAAATTTCCTGATTTTTCTTGTATTTATTGCTGTATTTCCAACATAACATTAAAAAAAAACGAGAAGAAAATATGAAATTTATAACAATCCACTATCGTTACTTAGGAATTGCCAAGTTTGAAAGGTGTCATAAAATGCGACGACGGAATATTAGAATAAATTGTAAGTATTTCCAATTAAATCCTGCATATTTATGAGAGGTTTTGCTTTGTATTTAGGTCCAATCGATGATGATGATGATGGTGGTGCTAGTGATGATTGTTTTCAAAAACATTTGAAATATCATTGTTTGTGTTTTATAATTAGTAAGAGAATATTGTTAAATTTTCGTGAAAATCCATCCAATTTTTTCTGTTTCCAATTTAAAGTCTCTCTAGGTGTAATCATTTATATTTTAGTTAATTTACAAAAAATTAACAGCGATATTGTTGAGATTAAGAAACGAGACACTGAAGATCTGCCAGATTTCGCTTTAGAATCTAAAGGTGTAAAGTGTAGATAGTTAAATCAAAATTTTGAATTATTTCTAATCAACTTTTAGGTGGTAGAATTGTTACAATTGGCGATACAAAAAACTATTCACCTTGTAAATTGTGTGGTATCACAATTGGTGATGGTCCAAATGGACCTAATGCAATGTTAACAGCAACATTAGCACCAGGACAATGTTGGGCATTTATCGGATCAACAGGACGTGCTATTATACAATTGATAAATCCAATTAAAATCAACGGTATCACATTGGAACATATATCGAAATCTGAATCACCTAATTATCAAATTAATACAGCACCGAATGATTTCCAAATTTGGGTGTTAATTCGTCAAAATTTCCAGATAAAATCTCAACTATTGTTTGCTTTTTTTTAATTATTTGTAGGGTTTAGATGATCAATTCGGTGTAAAGAAGAAGTTATTGGGACAATTTCAGTATCGTATTGATGAGGATTCCAATCAACTTCAATATTTCTCGATAAATAATGAGAAGATTTATGAATTTGTTGAATTTATTGTTTTAACAAATCATGGGAATACGGAATTTACATGCGTTTATCGGTAGATAGACATTTACATTTCTCCGTAAAAATTTCTATAAAATTATTGCAAAATTTTAAGATTACGCGTCCATGGTGTATAATTAGAAATTATCTACTTTTCGCATGACATGGCTAATCCGGACCTGTTTGTAGAATAACCTAACAATGTTTAATAACGCAAGTGTTTGATAATGATAACAATTTACATTATTCTCTTTTTTTTGGAATATAAACAAAATTGTGTAATTTTTTTTTCATTAAAATTTGTATAAAATAGTGCATTTGATAATTAAAAAAATTAATTAAAATTAATTGAAATTTGGTAAGTATGCCTGGAAAAATTGTAGTTTCCTACAACACGTTATCGGTCACGTTCTGGCCTCTATCGGAAAAAAGTTCAATTTGTTGTGATATAACGATAGATTTCTATATTAACAATTAAATTTGTTTATAATTTTAACATGATTTTGTTGCAATTAATCCAATTTGGATTGAGTTGATTTCGTATCGATTCTAATCTATACAGGATGACCTTTTGGTCTCATTTCTCAAATTGACTAATGATGATAATGATAAATATTCTTTTTTTTTTTTTTTTGAAATTGTTCCTCTTACGTGTCCTGTATAGTCTTAATATTTCAAAACGTGACTATACAATCTGACATCTATCCTGACCTTAAACTTGCATAAACATGCACCTGGAGAGTGTCAATTTATTAAATCAATTATGGTAATTTTTCTCTTTTATGACAATAATAGAGTATCTAGTCTAGTAGAAGATGGTACCATTCTAATATTTATAGAATACATTTTTTCTGTTTAGTTTTGATTGTTGAAATTTTTTTTGGTGGATAGAGAAGAAGAAAAAAATCCGACAGGATTCGATTAGTTCGATGTTGTGGTTGTCACGACATCGACTTTAGAAGTAGTAAAATGTGCAGGAAGAATGTAAGCATTCTTAAGCTTACTTATATTATAGTTACACACACACACACATAGATATAGTAGGTACCTAGTGTTAGTATAAGTAGTAGTTAGAACAAGAAGTGTGAACGAGGACACGATAGTTTTTGAAAAAGAGAGAGTATCGCACATTTATGTAGGTATATACATATATATGTACATATATTGTACATGTATATGTATATAAAGGCTCTTGCATCTTTACACTTTGGTTTTATAGCGTTTAAAAGCTGTGTGTAATCCACAAGCAGGTGTTGTACATGTCAGATTTGCTGATAATTTGATATACGGACTCGGAAATGTAGCTACAACAATCTTAACACAACACAACACACACATACAACGAGAGAACTCTCTTGAATTAATTCACCATTCTAAAACTACACGATTTTAGATACACAATGGCATTTAGGTGCGGATTTATTTGCATACACCGTTACTAGATAGATATACTTACTCTATTACTTACTAACGATACCTACATAAAGAACGTTTAAGATGAGATCGATGTTAAAACTAATTTCGTTCGCACTTTACTTATCGTTGTTGAGAATAAGTTTTTCTTGCTTGAGATGACCAAAAAAAAAAGTAAAAACTAAAAAATATTAACAAGAATCATTTTTGTTCTTTTATAGTGAGATGCATCATCATTTATAATCTTTACGAATAATTCGTTAATGCCTAGATTGTATCTGTTACAATTAATTTGATGTAAATCGATCTGTTATAGTGATAGTTTCATGTTCTACTTTCATTTGAATTGCAATGCAATTTTACATCAAAAATAGGCATAAAAGACAACTATTCTGTAATTTATTCATGTTTAACTAGGGTCGACTTTGCTGTTAGCAAATCTAAACGATAATCATAGTATTACCTACTATTAAAATAATGCAGCATTACAAAACATTACAAAACAACCAAACTTTAAGATTATATGTAGAAAAATGCCAAATTATCCTCAATACAGGCTGACAACTTTCAGCTTAAGCGGTGGCGGGGCGCGAACTCGGCTCATCTACTTGCCAAACAAGAGTGCTCCGAATTAAACCACACAGGACTCAATTTATTTCCGAATTGCATTCATACTAAAGATTATCGGTGGAATTATCCGCGGTCTTCTTTTTGTTAACCGAACTCTTCCCCTTCTTAGGACCTATACAAACGACGTCTATTCACGTTGTCGTTATAGCAGATTGTTTGCATTTCTACCATCTACTACTACTACTACTACTATTGTTGACGAATTTCTAACAAAAAATTCGCATTTGTAGTGCGGTTTTTTGGTATCTTATTAATGCTACACCGCGTCTGTATCGATGTATCAATTCACTAACGGGTGCAAGAGCTGCGAGTCCACCACGTTTGCAGCATGTGAGAAAGACGTCGTGTGCAGAAGCCCTTATTGTTTTATCCCTATATATGAATTAAAAGCAATAATGGTTTATTTTTAAGTGTTTTACATTTTAAATCGAACAATTGTAAATAAGTCGTCTTAACACAGTATATGTATGTGTATGTATATGAATGCACATCA